>JADKLZ010047179.1:0-24740 GCA_021533235.1 Biomphalaria straminea | reverse complement strand
TTTTTTTTTTGAAGTAACGTCTGTATTGTATAAGATAAGAAGATTCGATAGATTTCCTTCTTGCCTTTGCAATCCAGATTCTCATCAACTCGAACTTATTGCTCAATTTGTTATAACCCTTAGCCACCCAGCATTTATATGATGTCCATTACCTTAAAAGCTCTTAACATGACATTTTTGGTTACATATGCTGTTCGGATTTTCAATAATTTAATTCGTTTCTTTTTATTGTTTTAGTTTTAAGTAAAAGGCTTCGAATAAATAGAAACATAAACCTTTGGTTAATGTCTTATTGCAAAATGTCTCTGTCTTCTAAAATGTCCAGGGCTGGTCATAACAAGTGCAGGCTCATATGCGATACGGATTGCGCAAGGCCCAGTCAAGGTAGGGATAAGGATAATTAAAGATTTCATAATTGAATGATTAATTCGGTTTTTTTTATTCATTACTAAGAAAAAAATCAAATTTATGAGCCTTGCGAGTACCAAATGCATACAGTATATCCTCAAAGCTTAGTTTCCTACATAGGTCATAGATCACGCTCAATAACAAAAATTGCCAAATATTTCAATCCATCTTGGTGAATTGTTGACATGAAGTAATACTTAATTAGTTGGAAGCGCGAGAAGTTTCATTAACTAGATGCCAGAGTTAAGAGTTTTGTTTAAAATATTTGGCAAAAAGTAGTTTTCATTAGTGGACAGATAAATGAAAATTTACATTGGGGTTTTGGCGGTATTAGGTATAATATTCTTAAAAGATGGCTTTTTTTTTCTATTTTTAGGAGACTTTTATAGATTTTCAGGAAACAATTATGGATTTTCAGAAGATTTTAATAATTTTTTAGGACATTTTCAGGATCTCTTGGAAAATCAGGCCTCTGAAACCCCGTTGTATTTATTTAATAATATACACAACGAATTAGCGCGGGGTCAATAAAAATGCGAAGACCACTGCGGCATCATAGGGTTCAGTGGCCCAATGCGACCCTGACGATGCCATAATGCAATGCTGTCACAACAACAACAAAAAAAGGTTTAAATCAATCTTCTTAACCACTCAACTAAGCTAAAAAGTTCCGGTATTTACACAAAGAAAGAGACATCACTTAAAAAAAACATTGAAGTTTATTATATACTGGACTTAAGTTTGATTGCACTTGATTGCCAATCAATTATGAATTTATTACTTGCATACAAATACAGCACCACTTGACTGCATGACAAGAGATCCTGGGATGCGCTCCACAGTTTGAGAAACTTCTTTTTATTAAAAGACTATCGGGAATTTCCTGAATGATATTTTTGGCCTATGACGTGTTTCTTTCGATAGATTTGCAAGACCTACTGACTAGAAACACACGAGAAAACAATTAAAAACAAAGTAAATCCACCAATTGTCAATGTCATTTAATAATACTTACTTGAATAGATTGAGACTAGAGTTTTCTTACTTCGTTAGCTTAAGCGTGTGTAGGCTTACATATTAAAATGGCCTACTACTATGGATCTAGAACTTTCGGTATTAGTTTACGTGACTAGATACGCTAAATCAGGTTTCTAGTATATTTTAAGAATATGCAGAAAAAAATGCAGATTACAAATATGTAATTTGTTTTGCTCGGAGATAATTAGTTTTTAAAATATATATTTTTAAGTTTTATTTCTTTTGACCATATACTGTCATTAGAAATACGCCATTTTGGTTTTAAGGCTTATTACTAGATTATCTCCCTTGAATTAGATCTACTTAAAATTAACTTTTTCTGTTGCAGTTTTGTCTTTCTTTCTAGAAGCTATTAGATCTAGTATTAAATTCATTTAAAATGCAAACAAGCTTTTGTATTTTGAAAAAATAACTAAAAATCTAAATTAAAATCATGTAGTTAAATTAATAACAACAGACAAAACAAAATAATAGAAAATATAAAATAACTAGATCTAACTCTAAGCTCAACAAAAATGTAATATAGATCTAGGTAAGGGAGATAACTATGCTTAAAAACAACATGGTGGTGGTAAAGGTATCTGCTTATCTATACTATTACCAAACTTTCTTATATTTGTTGTATTTATAGCCTACATTAGATGTCTTTTTGAAGTAACGTCTGTAATTTATAAGATAAAATGAGTTCTTGTTGAAAATCTAATTAAATTAAGTTTTCTTTTTTTGTCGAATGTATAGGCCTTTATCTGTGAGTGTGTTTCTACATTTCTTTGTTATATTATAGGCTCTAGTAATCAGTGTTTGGGAAGTATAAAACTCTATAATATTCCTTGACATCTGACTATGTTGATTAAATTTTTTTTTAATAAACAGAAGATTTGTCACTTCCAGACATCAAGTGCTTTTTTTCTGAAAAAAAAAAAAAAAAAGAAAGATACATAGGAAGAGATATAGACAAAAAGTATTTGATTTTTTTCCTTTCATATTGTACCTATTCCTTCCTTCGATATATTTTTATGCATGTCAGTCTGAGTTTGGGAATTTCGTGTACTTAAAATAGCTTCTCCGTATTTGTATAAAGCTCTACAATAAGAAAGTCAATGAAAGTAATAACTTTTTATTTTATAATTTTGTAAACAATTTTATATATTTACGTGAGGAAAAAATTCATTTGTAATTTTAATGTAAAATTATTATCTTCTTTTTAGAAATAACGTCTGTATTTTATAACATTAGGTAAGATAGGGCAATTTTATATAAATTTGGTTAGCTCCATCTATTAAGTTCCATTTAGATATTTTAGATAAATATGTTGTACAAAATAAAATATGTAAGAATACATTTTTTTCTTTTCTGTTTGATTATTATCACAGGTTCTCATTAGCATATTTACCCCCTATTTTAGTGGTAAGGAAATGTCTTGATGAGGTTAACGCCCCTACTGCTGTGTCCCCTTCTTTGACATATATATATATATATATACTACTACTGTTAACTTGTTTGGTTTTACAGTTTGTCTTTTGTACTTATCCCATGGGTTCAATATTGTCGCCACGTCACGATGAAGAAACAATTGAAACAAAGGTAAGTTTTAACTGAAGGAAAGTAGAACAACAATGACCTACACAAGTAAATATCTCTATAGTAGGCCTAATATAAAAAATTAGCTCTTTTTTTCCTAAATACAACAATATGTCTTTATTGCCAAATAAATAATTAATTGATTGTTTAATTTGTGTTGATTCATGTGTAATTATGGAAAATTAAGAAATTTGCAAAGTTTCAACTTGATTTGAGACTTGGAAGAGGGAGAAATAACGTGTATAAAACTTGAACCATACAGACAGACAGACGGACAAAGTTAATAACAAGATTTATATAAAAAAAAAGATTTAATGTTTTCTAGATGATGTAATAATATTTAACCTGTACCCTAGTAAACTAAGTGAGACAACTCTGTTTACCAAGTTGTGGTTCTCCATGTTTTTATGTAATTTTTAAACTACAAATTACACTCTACGAAACTAACATACATTTTCCCTGTGGTGACGACTTGACATATGGAACTATGAAATTATATCAGAGTTCGATGTATGTATTAAACTTTAGCTTCTCTCTAAAAACGTGGTTTTTGCAAATATTCTGAAGAATTTAGTAGTTATGAAGCTTAGGTGAAGTTCCGATTAACATTTTGGCAGTAGTCTGCTGATGGTCTTCGATGTAGCGAAGTTAATAAGGCTCAGGGGTCAAAGAGAAAGTTCAAGGTTAAGCTTAAGAATAAAAATTATTGTACAATGTCAAGGCCCTCTGTTCATGAAAGAATGAACAGGTTTAATCCAGTTGGTCGAGATGGAAAAGTTTTGACATGCAAAACAATATGATCTTGCACAGACAGTTTGAGACACTAGTTACTGAAAGAAGAGCAGAGAGAGTTCATTTGTCTGTCACAATAAAGAAAAAGTTTGACATCTAGGTTTCGAGAGTTTCAATGTGTCTATATGGATGGTGCATGCTTAAGTAATGTTTGTTGAAAGACTAGACTTGGAGAGGTAGTGTTATCATGATTGATAAGTGTCAGGGCTGAAATTATATATGTTTATCTCTTGACTTGGCTCTTGTCTTGTGTTGTCTAGGGGGTTTCTTCTTATACGAATACGAAGCACACGTCCAACCTTCCTGGACCGGGAGCAAAATCTTACTAACTATTGTTATGTACTCAATTCATAATTATATTTAGTTAGCGATGCACCATAGAAGACGCATAGTGAGCGGGACTAGTGACGTTTGGGATATGTTGCGGTAGAGACTTAGAAAATCAGTTAGCGCTAGGATCTCGTAGGGTGTAGACATAGTTTATCATAGTAGTAGTTATTCGACATTTGAATGTGGCCTATTTCATTAATAAATATTACATTCATTTACTCAACGGCATTCCTCAAGTCTGTTCTGGTTTGCAATCGATGTGTTGCTTGTTTTCGTGTCAGTATTGGCTAGTTAACTACATCAAAATACACCCGGACAATAACACGCAAACGCCTGCAGAGTAATTTACAGTTGACTCCAGTGCAGCCTGAAGACAAGCAAAATAACATCACACTATACACACTCTCTCACACATTCAACCAAGACTAAATCACAGTTCACAACACGCGCAACACTATTTACATTCACTACAAGGGATATAACAATCATACCAAAATAATACAGTAACATATTCATTCTCGCCATACCTCCCCCTGACAATAAGGTTGTGGTCCATATCCTGAAAAAGCCATCAACCCGTAACTTTTGAGAGAGAAACGTGGTACGACTAGAAACGACGAGTCCGTAAAGCACTTGGCTACATGTGTAATCTGTTTGCTCAATTGCTTTACAATGTCTTTATTGTAGATGGATGACAAAGTTTAATAACCTTGTTGTATTAATTTATTCTTTTTTAAGTAAGCCAATGAAACAAGTAAATCATATTAAATATTGGATTCATATAAAACAGCAAACATTTGCTTTAAAGAAACAACAAATCAAAGTAATAGGAAGTATTTATTGTTCGTATAGTTCTTACTATTGGGTCTTTATTTATTTAAAAAGCATTAAGAAACGTTTGTCAGTACATTTACTGGAGTCAGTAAGGTTGTTTAAGTAAAACTTGGAAACAGATAAACAACAGTGTTACGCAAACAATGGCTGTAACTGTATTTTTCAATATGATATGTGGACAACATAAATACACTAAATATAAAAGTTTCAGTGAGTATGAGCAAACATTGGCTCTATCTAACTGTATTTGTCAATATGACATGTGGACAACATGTGTTTACTCGCAAAGTAATCAACTCATAAAACAAGTGTGGCAATTGCCTTGAACATCGGCTTTACAATGCTAACGTTGAGAGATCAAAGCACGGAAGATGTATATTAGTTTTGTGTGGCCTGTCTGTCCGTCTGTCTGTCTGTCTGTCCGTCCGTTGAGAGATCAAAGCGGATCTGACAGGGATCCGACTCCGACGGGGGCCGCCTCTGAGTTTGTGTATCACACAAACTCTCTTTGTAATCTTGTTTTACAATAGTTTGCAGGCTATCATTGGGTCCGATCCCTGCATTCTTTGAACGTGATACCTAGGATCCATCTGTAGCATCTCAATCCTCATCTTTAGCTCTGCAGTCAGCGTCCAAGACTCGCAAGCATATAAAAATGTGGCCGTGACCAGGGAGCGTATCAGTCTGAATTTGGTGCCGAGGGCTAAGCCTTTGTCTTTCCATACTATTTTAGGCTTTGAAAGGGCTGCTGTGGACTGTGCTATTATGGCCAATATTTCGGGTTTTGTTCCCTTAATTGACACATACCTCTGTGGTATTTGAAGCTGTAAACACTAGTCAGCTTTTCACCTCCAATACTGATGCCCCTTTTAAAGCCCTGTTGGCTCTTGGTTATAATTCGTGTTTTTTTTTCGGCATTTAATTGCATTCCATATGCTACTGAAGTCTTTAAAAATACTTGAATTTTTCTAAATCTTTGATGTACATTTTAAAATCTAGATGTAATTAAACTTTTTTTTCCTATCTCAAACTTCAGGCAGGATGACTGGGGTGAAGTGGGCAGGGCTCAAAACCGACCATAGTGAAACAATTAAACTATAATTGCATACCATACTACCAGCCAGCCAGATCTATATTAAAAATGTCACATTTTGTCATAAGGATAATGTTGTTCTTATTACATTTGTTACCCATAAAAATCAAAGACTAGTCTTTTTTTAATTATTGTTTCTTTATATTTTTGTTATTTGACTATTAATCGTTTAATATTTTCTTTTATTACTAGTTTTCACTTTTATTATTTTCTTTTCTATCTTTAGCAATTTGTCATTTAGATTTAGAGTCTAGATCTAGTACTCCAAAAGTAGTTTTAAAGTCAATTTGAACTCTAAATTGAAATCTAGACAACCAAGTCTGGTGATTTTTGTTTTTAGCGGCCCCCGTAAGGGGAAAAAGCCGCTATTAGGTTTGTGCAAAGTGTCCGTCTGTCCGTCTGTCACACTCAGGGCGCCAAAACTAGAAGAGATACGAAAAATATTTTTTCACCATTAGATGCGGCTTGAAAAGTTTAGGTGCAACGGCTACTTTTAGTTTTCTAAAAGCAAACCGTTTAATTTATAAATATTATTATGCAAGCGATTTTTTAATAATAAAACACCAATTGTGAAGCAATTACGTAAATCTAAGGGAGGAAATGTTACTAGAAAAAATGCTCTTGGCATGTAGATATCACGCACATTTTTTAAAATGAATTTCTGTCTGTCTGTCCGTCTGTCAGACTCAGAGCGCCAAAACTAGAAGAGATACGAAAAATATTTTTTCACCATTAAATGCGGCTTGAAAAGTCAAGTTGCAATGGCTACTTTTAGTTTTCTAAAAGCAAATCGTTTAATTTATAAAATTAATTATGAAAGCGATTTTTTAATAATAAAAATATCACCCACATTTTTTAAAATGAACTTATAGCAGCGGCTTTCGTGTACTAGCGTAAAGCCTTGAAATGACTTGATAAGAAACCAATTTCTTAAATTTTTTTAAAAATCTGATTTTTAAAAAAAAAATTGTTTAGTGCCCCCATTAGAATGAAACAAGCACATTTTTGTGCGTTTTATCTGTTGGTTGGTCTGTCCGTCACGGTTAGAAAAAAACACTAAAGGCTTTTGAAAATATGATTTAACCTTTACTGTTCTTTCAGAAATATTGCGATAGTTTAAGGATGGGAGCATACAGGAATTGAGCCAGGGACTTAGAAGGAACATCCGAAACATCTTGCGAATAGGTGGATCTGACAGGGATCCGACTTCGACGGGGGCCGCCTCTGAGTTTGTGTATCACACAAACTCTCTTTTTAATCTTGTTTTTTTTTTTACATTTCATTATAAAGTGTTATACTGCTAAAAAAAAACTTGAATTCTATGTAATTTACAACAATGTATTACAATAAATCTAAGTACCAAAAAAAATGCAGTTAAATTTAGTTTAAACAATTCATTAAACAACAAATTTAGATTTTAATGTGAATATTTCATTGATTTTAATTTGTTTATATATAAAGAAAACAAAATTGACAGCAACTTTATGTACATTTTTTATTTGATTTTCCAGAACAGTGAAGACTTTTGTTTACCTCAAGAAACTTGTGGACTCAATGGTATGATATATAATGTAATGACTATTTCTTAACTATCTATTTTTTTTCTCTACAATATAAAAATTTCAGTATTTTTTTTATATATTTTTCTTTATTGTCTCAGAAAAAAATTATTTCTGTTAAAAAAAAATGACTGACACATGTATTTAAACTATTTCAGTTTGTTTAATGGATGACATTGTATTTCAGTATTTCCAGGATCAAGAAATATTTTTTGTATGTCTAATAATAAAAAGGAAATGCAAAAATAAATATTTGTCTTTTATCATTTCAGACCCTCATAATTTCACAAGTGACCAGTCCAAAGTCCAGTTAGATGATGTTGAAGGTCCACTAATTGGTAACTATTGAGTTTATTTCTTAGTGTATAAAACTGTTGAGATCAACATATGAGTTAGACTTGATCTATTTATAGATATCTCTTGATTGACTCAATACTGTACATTGTGTTCTAAACATTGGATCAAGTTTATTTCCCTGTTCTCCAGGTGGTCATGAAACTCAGGAGTCAGAAGGTGGAGAAGCTAATCTACACAAATATCTTGTTGGCTGTAAGAAGAATCCAGGTCATAGACAGTTTATACCTGTTGATACATTCACCTTGGAACATTTACCTGAAGGTCTTCAAGACAAACTTTTGTATGAATTCATCAAAGTTACAGCTGACCAGACAGTTAGAGTAGATGTTAGAATGTCCAGTCCAGACAGACCAAAGTTTTGGCCAATGACAACTCACAAATATCCATTTTATAACATAAGAGGGGGAAGAAACTTGAGGACAGGAAGTGGAAAAACGGAGAGTGTAACCAAGTTTCAAGATGGAGTCAAACAAGATGGAGGTTATGAAGATACTGACTACACAAAGTGTTGGTGTAGAAAATGTGAAGATTCAGACTCACCCAGCAATGTGTGGTGGGAGTTTGATGTGTTCACAGCCACACATGTGGTTTTTGATGACATTGAGGCCAACCACACGACCTTGATATTGTTTTATGATAGAGATGAAAGTCCAGTGGTCAGTGTTGATAAGGTCAGTGTTCATTATGCAAACATTGAGTCTGACTGGTGTAGATTGAAATGTGTGACATGTGATAAAACTCTAGGAAATAAACTGATGGAAATGGTTGAACATTTGGACAATGTCTGGGAGAAAGTTAGGTACAAATACTTTGACTCTAGATCTGAACACAAGTTTCTCTTTATAGTGTCACATCCTCATGGATGTTCTAAACAGGTTAGTGTTGGTCAATGGAAGGCCAGACTAAAGTTGGATGATGTTAGATCTCAGTTTTTTTATACAAATTGTACATGTCCAGGAAGTAGTGGAGCATTTGTCAACTGTCTGGGGTATGACTGCTGGACTATGTTTAATCTTGTCCACTGTGGAAGTTTGAAGCCTGGATTAAATTACAGTGGAGCTGGTGTAGTCTTTTAAGTTGTTTCCCTTGTGAGTTGTCCAGCTCCACAATGAAGATGTCTTTGAGAACCCTTGACATTCTGAACATCAAACTCAAATGTCTCTTTAGTCTGGAGATAAATACATTTATACTTTGTGATAAATATTTATACATTTATTCACTAGAAACATTCTCTAATATATTTCTCAACTTTTGTTCTGGTATGTAAATAAAGTGTATTAATTGTCTTGAAATTTACAATATTTGTCTTTGTTATCCATGATGTTGTTTGTAATTAATGACGCGTAGAACGTAATCATCTTCTTTTTTGAAGTAACGTCTGTATTATATAAGATAAGATAAGAAGATATATAATAATTTCAACCTGTTCATATACAAAACAATTCTACCGTGTATAAATGATAAATCTAGAACTAGCTCTCGACGTGTAAACAAGTTATTAGACCTAGTTCATATTTTTTAAAAATTTAGAATGTTATTTTAAAACTTTGTAAACATTTTATATATAAATAATTGAATTATTAAATAAAAAGAATCGAAAATAGAAAAAAAATCTAGAGTTTTGTTTGATATTAAAAATAGAAATTATTTTCATCGGTCGGCTATTTATTCAAGAGAGATAACTAATAAATACTAATTTAAAAAATAAAAACACAGTTGTCTTTTCAGTCACATCAAAATTTATATTTAATTTTGTACATTAAAATTTAACGGCGCAATTTAAAAAAAATGTGGACGAGTAGGCTGTGTTGGCAACGAAACAAATAAATATGGTGTGAGAAATAGTTGTTGGTACTAAAGAATCCATTAAAACAAAACAACACCAAGCATGTTTCGTGGGAAGCGTGGTCGAGAGGCTAAGTGCGGCTTGATCTTGGCTACATAGAAAGGGGCTCGAGGTTCGTCACCCGACACGGACAGAGTTGTGTTTACTGAGCGCACAAAAGCAACACGGAAAACCAACTCCTAGATACCCCCTATAATAATAATAATAATGTTTAATTGATCCTTATAGAAAATTGTGTTTCCCTAAAAGTTTTTTTTTTCCATAAAAAGCAACATTCACATAGTTAGAAGATGATATGATGATAAAGAGTTATTTAATGTGCTGATTGAAGCTGACGCAATTCTACAAGACTTTGATTAGAACTCTTGATGCTTGAGCTTGACTATACTACAAGAACTTGGTCTATACACCATAAGTATAACAAAGTAAAGTTTCCTTTTAGATCTTATGATCTATTGAACAGATCGTGTAAAGGTCATCTGATTCAGTTTCAATGTTAAATTTGGTTTCTAAGTAATAAAATGGATCTTATATAGTTCGTCCATCGTGGTTCGATGATGACCACTTTGTCATCCAGGGGGCTGAGGGCTTTGCACTGGGGTTTTGTGCCTCCTCATGTGGCTGGTGAGACCTATGCGAGCCTGGAATGTTCGGCCACACTCTGGGCAGGTAATTCCAGCTGAAGCTAGTGTCGTTTGCCTTTCTTTCCTTCTCTGGCGTTTTTCTTTCGCCAGCGTTGTTCTTTTTTCCTCAGCAACCTGTGCGCCGGATCTCACAGCGCGGCGCCATGATACTCTGTCATGTGCCTCTGTCTTCCAGGTGCCTGGGTCAATGTTGAACTCCTTTAGAGAAGCTTTGAGGGTGTCCTTGAAGCGCTTTCTTTGACCACCTTGTGAGCGCTTTCCTTCTCTTAATTGGCCATACATGAGACGTTTTGGGATGCGGTGGTCCTCCATCCTGCACACGTGTCCTGCCCATCGCAGCTGGGTCTGCATCAGGATTGTGTGGATGCTTTTCAAACCCGCTCTTTGAAGGACTTCAGTATCTGGCATTCTGTCTTGCCATTTGACATTTTGTATTTTTCTTAGACATGACATGTGAAAGTGATTTAGTTTCTTGGCATGTCTTCTGTATACTGTCCATGTTTCTGAGGCATAGAGCAATGTAGGTAGGATGACGGCTCGGTAGACCCCTAGCTTTGTGTTTGTGGTGATACCACGTCTTTTCCAAGCATTGTTTGATAGTCTGCCATATGATGCACTGGCCTTGGCGATGCGAAGGTTGATTTCGTTATCGATATTTCCATTTCTGGAGAGTGTGCTGCCGAGATATGTGAATTTATCCACTGCATTTATATCGTGTCCATTTATAGTGATGCTTGGATCCGAGTAGGCTTTCCCAGGAGCAGGTAAATATAAGACTTCAGTCTTATTTGTGTTAATGGTAAGGCCAAAGTCTGAGCATGCTCTTGAGAAGTCACTGACGATGCTTTGTAGATCGTCTTCAGAGCAGGCATTTAGGGCGCAGTCGTCAGCAAATAGCAAGTCTCTGATTACTGCTGAATTTGTTTTTGATTTTGCTTTGAGCCGCCTCGGGTTGAATAGGCCACCATCAAATCTGTATGTTATATTTATTCCTTTGTTTTCTCTATCTGTGAATGCATCTGTCAGCATAGCGGAGAACATGATACTGAACAGTGTAGGTGCTAGGACACAGCCTTGTTTTACCCCGTTTGATACTTCGAAGGCCTCTGATGGTTCACCACTTTCTTGGACACGGGCCTTCATGCCATCGTGAAATAGTCTCACCATGGTTATGAATTTTCGTGGACAGACATACTTTGACATAATCTTCCAGAGACCTTCCCTGCTAACAGTGTCGAATGCCTTCGTTAGGTCGACATATATTGAGAAGAGGTCAGCATTTTGTTCTTGGCATTTTTCCTGTAGCTGCCTTGCCGCAAAGATCATGTCAATGGTTCCACGCTCTTTTCTGAAGCCGCACTGGCTTTCTGGTAGTAGACCATGTTCTATGTGTTGCATGAGCCGATTTAGTAGGATGCGTGCAAGGATTTTCCCAGCAATAGAAAGAAGAGATATCCCTCTATGGTTGTTGCAGATTTGGTGGTTTCCTTTTCGCCTACGCTGCCGCCTCTTTCGGACTATCTATAAACCTCGGGAAAACAGAAGTCATGTTCCAGAAATCACCCAATGAAACATACTTAGCCCCAAGGATCACAATAAACGGGCAGCCCCTTAACGTGGTAGACCACTTCACATATCTTGGTAGCATAGTGTCAAATGACGCCTCACTTTCAAGGGAAGTTGATAACCGTCTGGCCAGGGCCAGTAGCGCTTTTGGACGCCTTCAGGCGAGAGTTTGGAAGAACAAATCGCTCCGCCTACCTACAAAAATAAATGTCTACCAGGCGGTGGTTCTCTCAACCCTTCTATATGGCTCTGAGACATGGACACTATATAGAAAACAGCTAAGACTTCTTGAGCGCTTTCACCAAAGGTGCTTGCGCTCCATTATGGACATACGATGGCAGGACCGCACTACAAACAGCGATGTCCTTGCGAACGCCGGTATGGACAGTATAGAGGCACTTCTTATGGTCCGACAGCTACGCTGGGCAGGGCACGTATCCCGTATGGGAGACGAACGTATGCCAAAGGCAGTCTTTTTTGGTGAGCTAAAAGGTGGTCGACGTAACAGAGGCGCCCCACGGAAACGCTTCAAAGACCAGCTTAGGCGCCAACTTTGCTTGGCTGACATAGAAGAGAGCACCTGGCTGCATGCGGCGTCGGAACGAGACAGCTGGAGGTCACTCACGAAGGCCGCGGGATACACATTTGAGACCAAAAGAAAATCTGCCGCCGAGGACAGACGCAGGCGACGAAAAGAAAATCTAAACCGACCACCTGCGGACAATTGTTTTGCTTGCCCTGGATGTGGCAAAATATGTAGGTCATAGCTAGGACTGCACAGCCACGGGAAACACTGTATTCCTCACTAATCTTCGGATTCGAAGACAAGCCTATTAATATAGATGGACAATTGTGGCATCTTTAAAGTCTTGTGGTATTGACTCATTTTCCCACATAATTGAAAATAGCTCATGAAGTCTTTCGATCAGGGGTAGTCCACCTTTTTTGTAGACCTCTGCGGGAATGGAGTCAGCTCCTGGGGCTTTTCCACTTGCAAGCTGTTGAATGGCAAGGTCGGTTTCCTTGAGCGAGGGGGGGGGTCATCCATTTTTTCATTTATTGATACTTGCTGTAGCCTGTCTATGGCTGCTTCATTTATGATGGAAGGTGTATTGAGAACCTTTTCGAAGTGCTCGGCCCAGCGTTTTAGGATTTCTTCCTTATCTGTCAATAGAATTGTCCCATCAGCATTTAATAAAGGGGATGAGCCTGACTTTGTGGCTGCCTTTACTAAATGGGAAGAAACACATTTCCATTGTTAGCTGTTACGCACCCACCATGACCAACCCAGATGGCGTCATAGCAAAGTTCTACGAAGAACTAAACTCCACCATACGTGATATTCCAAAAACAGAAAAGCTACTCATTCTCGGTGACTTTAATGCAAGAGTCGGCTCTGACCATCACATCTGGAAAGGAGTCTTAGGCAAATTTGGGATAGGTCAATGCAACAGCAACGGACTATTACTACTCCAGACCTGTGCTGAACACAAGCTGCTAATATCAAACACAATATTCAGTCTTCCAATGAGAAAGCGAACCTCCTGGATGCATCCCCGCTCAAGACACTGGCACCTCATAGATTATGTCATCACCAGACAATCTGACCGTCAGGACATACGTGTCACCAAATCTTGCTGTGGTGCAGAGTGTGGAACAGACCACCGCCTCATCATCACAAAGCTCAACATTCGTATTCAACCTAAGAGACGTCCGCAAAAATCTAAACCCCTAAAAAGGCTAAACACTGCCAGCCTAGCGGATGACAAAACTGAAAAGTCGTTCGCAGATGTGATAGAGAACTGCCTCAAGTCCACCCCTCTAATTGAATCGAATGTTGATAAAAGCTGGGAATGTTTCAAAGAAGCTATCCATAGCACAGCATTAAGCATACTCGGACCTATGGAGAGGAAGCATCAGGACTGGTTTGATGAAAACATTACTGAGATCAGAAAACTGTTAGATGAAAAGCACAAGCTCCATAAACTGTATCTGAACAACCCAAACTCCCAGTCCACTAAAGATGCATTCACCAACATCCGCAAAAATGTGCAAAAACAGTTACGCCAAATGCAAGATACCTGGCTTAGCAAGAAAGTGGGAAAAAAATACAGGAATTTGCAGACAAGCACGACATGAAGAACTTCTTCCATGCCTTAAACGAAATCTAAAATGGATCTAGATCTATTTCGTCGACGCATTTTTGTAAACTTTAATGTAACATTTTGTATAGGTCCTATTTAATATCTCAGTAAATTTCTATAAAAAAATGATAGAACTTTAAATAAACATTCTTAATATTATCGATATGCATATAATGTATCGAGAATAGAAGGAATATGAAATACATAGTACGTTACATAATAGCTGAAGTTTATGAAAATAACAATGTTTTAACTGATATGCATATTATACCACACCGGCCGATTTTCCCTTTTTCAGGGCTTTTACTGTTGCTGCTACTTCCGAGCGAAGAATCGGATGGTCATCCATGTTTAGGTGTAGTTTGAAGGTCATCATAACAAGGTCATGGTCGCTTCCAATGTCAGCTCCAGGGAAACTTCTTGTTTTGGCTGTATGGATGCTTGTCTTAAAACGCTGTTGCACCATGATATAGTCGATCTGGTTGTGGTGTTCTCCATTAGGACTGTGCCATGTGGATATACGGGATTTTTGGTGGCATCCCAGTGTGTTAGCCAGTACGAGATTGTTGTATTTCGCAAATTCTTGTAAGCGCTGACTTCGTTCGTTAGTTGTGTGGTTACTGTATCTTCCACATTTGCCTTTCCAGGTTTGGTAGGAGTCGCTTCCTACTTTAACATTCCAGTCTCCTTATATCACAAGGAACTTCGCCATATGCCGAACTCCGTCATATGCCGGTCCCAAGCCCGGAAAAAGGAGGAGGGTTGGTCGTAGGGCTAGCTACCCTACCCTGTAGAAAAAAACACTAGCTACAGAAACACCAAACAGCAAATCAACATAAGTCACGGACCTGGGAGAGGATGGACCTCCAGCTGGAAGGTTTACATGGGGACAGTTGGAGAGACTCGCCCAGAACCGAGATGCCTGGAGAAAGCTGGTTGGTGGCCTATTCCCCAGTAGGGACCACAGGCTGAGATGAGAGATGAGATATATCACAAGGATGTCCTTTTTCGGGACCTTATTGACCATTTCCTGTCATTACTCATAAAACTCTTCTACTGCCTCATCGTCATATGTTGATGTAGGAGCGTATGCTTGAATGATGGTGATATTGAAGGGGGGTGCCTTTTAGCGTATGGAAATAAGTCGACTGGAAATAGGGTAACAGCTCACAACGCAGTTGCAGTAGTTCCTGTGTACAAGAAATCCTACTCCTTGTTCATGAACATCTTGTAATCCACTGTAGTACAATTTGTGGCCCTCTGTTGTTGTTTCAACTATGTTTTTCCAGCGTATTTCCGAGAGTCCTATGATGTTAAAATGGAGTCGATTAAGTTCGTGTGTGAGCTCTTCAACTTTTCCATCGTCTCTTAGTGATCTCACATTCCATGTTCCTATGGTGATTTTATTTCTGGTGTTTATTTTGTTTTTGTGTGGACCAGTAGTATACTTCTCACCTCCGTCCTGGTCTGTGACGGTAGGCGCGGCCCTTGTTAACCCGGGCGACGGCCGAGCCGGTATGGATATATTTTTGGTCATTGTCTCAATTGGCGTATCGAGGGCTAGATAATTGCATGGCGATGCCCATCCCTCTCCATGCTTGACCACAGCCGAGTACCTCCATTTTGGTGGTTCGCATTGGTCCTGAACATGAGGCCGTTGTAGTCCATCCTGGGACTCTTCCGCCCTGGCCGGTGACCTTAATCTAGAAGGCCTTTCGCCCAGTGGTGCCATGTTATCACCACCCTCTCACATGGTTTAGTCCGCCAGCTGAATCGGTTTTCCAGGGCATGGCGCTTGGAGCCACATGTAAGAGATTTAGGGGTTGGAAGGGGACCAGTGAGGCCGTCCACCTAGAGGTGCAGCATGCCGGACCATCAAAGGTACTACCCCTTTCCAATATCCCTTATGCCCTCGGGGGTATTATTTCTAATCCCCTCCTTCCTAGCTACGCCACTGGGTTTAGCACTAGTCTATATCTATAAGACAGAGAATAATGGAAAATAGTTTGTTATAATGAAACTAAAGATATTTTGGATAGTTTTCATTTTTTTTTTTAGAAATGGCGATCGGGCCACATAATATGATGGCCTTCTAACAAATGTAAAAAAAAAACAAAACAACAGTCTTGACAAGAAGTTAGATTTATAAGCAAATTTGTTTAATGTACTATTTGTTGTTTGACCTACATATTTTGTCACAAAGAACGCGGAAAAAATCAATTTCTGTTGGCACGGTTCGTCCCAATCTCATGAGTCATTTTACTAGATACAGACATTTTATTTGGGTTGATTGAAATTATATTTAAAAAATTAATTTATCAGTATTTTTGTTCAGTTGGTTATTTAAAAATTCTAGATATTTGTACTATTAAAATAAAAGTATTGCTATAATGTCAGTAACAAAAAAAAAAAACAAAAAAAAACTTCAAAGCATACTGCGCCACTGGACTGGTTCAGGGGGAAAAAAATCGCTTTTTCATTCATTCTTGGAGATAAATGGGGCACAGCAATGGAACAGACGTCTTTGCGTTCTTAATTACCTGTCGGACTGTAACTTTAAAATGCCTTGTGTCTACCTTTTGCTCTAAAGGTAGGTATATATACAATATGACCTGAAAATTCCCAGCCCGTGTTGGTTCATTCAATCCGACCTTGTGGAGAACGAGGGGTGGAATGTAATTATTTGCCTGCTAGTCCTTAGAATGTTTTGCTCTTTAGGTATGCATATCTTTGAGAACAGGTCTGAGGGACAGATTTCATTGGTTGACCCAGGTCACGTGACGTCACCTATGTTAATGAGCAATATGGAGGACAGAAATGTGTGAAAGTTTACAAAATAACTTAGATGAAATATGCCAGAAAGAGGAAACGGGGACCTTCCCCTGCCCGAGGGATGGGAAAAAGCGGTGGATTATGATGGAAAAAGTTTTTACATTGATCACATTAATAGAAGGACAACTTGGATAGACCCTCGTGACAGGTAGATTAGTTAGTCTATCAAGTCTATGTAACTTTTGTAACGCAGCTCTAGCCTAGGTCTAGACTTCGTAAAGTAAAACAAAGTCTACCTTCTCAGTTCTCTTCTTTTGACTGTGTTGTGTGTTCTTTAGTTTTTGTTCATGTTCTCTGCTTTCTATAGATCTAGAGTCTCTAGATTGCTCTGGTAACTGGTAGATCTATACATGTATTTTTTTTTGTATGATTGATGTAGTCGTAGATTAGTATTAATTTTAAAGTCTCTGCAACTTCAAGCAGCTCTTCCTTACTTACTTAACTTAGTCTTAGACTAAACTTCTAAAGTCAGTAAAATTGAGTTTAGAATTCAATTAGATTTAGAAGACTTAGATCTACTTTCATCTAGTGTTGTGTAGTCTCAAGTTCCTTGTAAAAACTCAGTCTTAGACTTATGTTATAATATAGACTAGATTCACTAGGACTAGATCAAGTAGATCTAGATCTAGTTTACATTGGTCATTCAATTTTCCATAAATAACTTCAATAAGTTTAATAAAAGTAAGGCTTGAAACTTGAACATTACACTTATCATTACAGTTCTTCTCATTCTGACTGTGTCAGTCAAGTCAGTGTGTTATCTGTGTAACTCAACTGTGTTTTCTAGTTGTGCTTTTTAGTCTTTAGTTTTTATTCATTTCTCTGCTCATTGTAGACCTAGGCCTAGGTATATAGATCTAAATATAAGAAAATAGATTATAAATCATTAAACAGTCAGTCTGGGTGTTTTTATGTTGGAGCGTTCGGACCAATACAAGAGGATGAGATGAACTGTGCAGTGGTTTCCAAATCATGGAGCTCTCCATATAGTTTTCTTTCTATTGGGGTGTTTTGGGTCCAGTGTCTTGTATGGGCCTCTTGGTAAAGAGAACAACTTTGAAGGATGTGGTCGGCATTCTCTGGTGACACTCCACATGGGCAGATTTACTGACCTGGTTCCAATTTTGAGTTTCCGGTACATATATTGTTGCATTCTGTTGTGTCCAGTCCTGAGTCAAAAGATTAGATGTTGATCTTGTTGGGATGGCTTATAATTATAATAATAAGCATCATCTTTCTTGTGATTTGGATGAGAGCTTGTCCATTTCTCATTTATTTTATTTACTATTAGTTTCTTCTGGATAGAGTGCAGAGTTTAATCTTGAGTTTGTTCTCTCACTCTTGACAAGTGTGTCAGCTTTCTCATTTCCTTCTAGTTGTATATGAGCTGGTATCTGGGTAGAATATCTATCTATTTTAATCTATAACTTGTCTAGCTGTTGTTATCACTATCTCTAGTTCATAGTCTAGATTCTATATTGTCCCTAGACTGACAATTCAGTGACTAGATCCATAGATTGCATTTTTTTTTTACTAGAGCTAGTTTTCTAGATCTACAATCTAATTAGGGTGTTATAATGAGACACCAATCTAAAGCTTTTTTTTTTAATACTTGCTGAAATAAAAAAAAAATTTTAAACTTTGAAAATACATTTTAATTCTAAAGATTCTTTTATTAGTGATTCACAAAAAGTTTTTTAGAACCACAAATATATATATATTATAATATACTCTAGAGGCCTTTAATGTGTGTCTGTGTGTTCAGCAAACCTTTAAAAATTTAGTAGACATGATTGCCTTAAACAATCTATATATACGCTAGAAGGTGCAGCTTTTTTACTTTCAGTGCATCAAGAACAAGATTTAGAACTAGATTTACATTTAACGATTCAAACATAGAGTAGATTTTAATCTACAAGTACAATAGACCTAGATTCTAGAATTATATAAAATGTAGATCGAGACTTGTTCAGTGTCCTTTGGAGAAGCAACATAAACAATAATAAAACAATGAGTCAACTTAGATTTTTAAAAAGTATTCTAGGTCAAATGTGAGAATAATAAACTTAATTCATATTGTATTTCAAAAATTTGGTTAGAAAATTATATTTTCTGGTATGCTCCACATTGTTTCTACTGCAGTGTTTTAGGTGATACAGATACAAACAAAGGTTGAACATCAATACCCATGTCTATTAATCTGAACATCATGTCTATTAATCTGAGCATCATGTCTTTTAATCTGAACATCATGTCTATTAATCTGAACATCATGTCTATTAATCGTAATTACTATGTAGCCTTTTTCCAAGAAAATGTCTCTAGCTGTGTACTAAGCAGTATTAGAGATACCATTAAGTAATTCCCTTTGTATTATAAACTTTGCATACAAAACCTATTATCATTTTTGTAAAGTGCATTTGAGGTGCTTCACTTGGGATTCCTAGACATATTTTACCAAAGTTATATTATTTTGTATAGTTTTAAAGAAAAATTATTCTGTGTAAATTAATTTCTAATGCTTTTAGTAATAGAAACAAACAAGGGAGCAGACTGCTTAGACTTAGTTTACAATTGGTAGAGGTTTAAAATTAAAGAGTCTTCATGCGCCTGTGACACATTTTTTCACAATGACATCTTACTAATAAAAAAAATATAAAGTAAAAAGATAGATAATATAGCATGATTATATTGTTGACCATTTTCTACAAAAATGTCAGTTCCTTGGTTTTAATTGTCAATTACTTCAAACTATTCGACAATTCATTTTCTACAATTTTAAAATTTCAATATTGCACTTTTTGAGCTCACAATATATTATATCACAATCTATACATTAACCAATGTATACAGTGAAACAAAAATTGTAACATATATAATTTGTTGAGATTTAATAGCTTTTTTAGGGGAAAAATATCTTTTGGTCACTAGTACTGAAGAAATACTCATATAATGTACACATCTGTGGTATTTTGGATCCTGAGAATGGTTACAAAAAAAAAGGCTTTATAAGGTATTTAGTCATCAATAACATTGTCACCAGAGGAGGCCTTTTTTGGGGTGCCAGTGGGGCAACAGCTCCAGGCCTTGTACAGAAGAAAGGTCTCTGTGATTTATTAATAGATTCCCTTGTTTCTGAATCATTAGTTACTTTACTAAATCAATTTAAAATGACTTGGGACTAAATAATTTATTATGTAAGCAAAATCTCACAGGTAGAAAACAAAAATTACAATGCAATGCCAAATGTAGTCCAACAGCAAATAGTACAGAACCTATATAAGGTGCTATTTTTTGTAACAATAATTAAGGCCTGCAGCATAAGAAGCAATGAGCCCATAAATATAAATGTTGCTCACCCAGAGCCCTGCGTTCTGCTAGAGCCACCTCTGCAGTCACTATCATTCTCACTGCAGTGATCTTAGTGGCACAGTGACTCAGTTTTTGTAAATTCTTATCTTGATTTCATCTTACTCTGACTGCCTGCTGCCTTTACTCATGACTGAGTTTTTTAAAGTCTTGATGCGTGGTGCCCCAACAGACTAAGAGATAGGTGAAGTTGCTCTTTGGATCATGAAACAATAAAGAAGGTAGACTATGCTCCACAGGCAACCCGTGATCACTAAAGTGTTAGAAGTCCTGGAATTTGAAAAGGCAATTGAGGCCCTATTATTAACCCTTGAAGCCATAATTGTTAGCAATACTGCTCTGAATGAGCACAGTGTAAATCCGAATGGTTTGTGATTGGTTCATTTGTATTTTGTTTTCCAGGTTTACCAAGCCCCAGTCTTTTGCAGATTGTGTTGGAGATGAGCTGCCCTTGGGATGGGAGGAAGCCTTTGATCCTAACGTTGGAGTTTATTATATTAATCACATCAATCGTAAGTTGAAAATAATCAAAAGTAATACTATTATTAATTAGTCTTCTTTGTCCACAGTCTTCACTGTGTTTCGAACCTTAGGCCCTTCGATTTGGAAGATAAACCCTTTACCACTCAGCCCATGGTCCCCTGTCCACATATCATTTAGCTCTAGATGTCTTAAGTATACACCTAATTGTCCTAATGATATTTGTTAGAATTATATTACAAATCTCTCTTGTAGTTAGTCTTATTGTTTACTTTTGTTGTGATTTCTACTGCAAATTTATCCTTGATTGAAATCTGGCTACATGAACACATTTTACTTACAACTGGCATGCATGCCTGATCCATGCTTATTGTGAGTTGGTCTCCCTTGGTCTAATTAATAGCAGGGCCTTACCATCTTTGTGCTGATTCTATAAACAAAAGTAAAATAAAGTTCCCCTCTCAGACCATGAATCTATGGGGCAGATGATGTAAAGGTCATTGGTTTCTGTAGCCCAAATTAAATGTGGGTGTCATGTGGTTAGCACAATGACCAACCAACTTTTGTCAGGTACCCATTGGAGCTGGGTAGACTCAGAGGCGCCCTAAAGATTCCAAATTAAAAATCCCAGTCTTTACCAGGATTTGAACTTCTCCGTTAAGAAGCCAAACACTTGTTTTACATGTTTCGGATGTTCTTCAGAGTTCAAGATAGTTACTTCCTAGTGCAAACCTCCTGCAAGATGACGGGGAATGGGAGCGGGCAGGGTTTGAACCCGGGACCATTGATAAATCGAAACGACAGTCCAGCATGCAAACCGCTCAACCAGGCAGCCATCCATTTTACTTCTAAGCCACTGTGGCTGCATCTAATGCACATCTAAATGTACTTTTTAAGTGCTTTCCAGAGCGGGCAGGGTTTGAACCAGGGACCATTGATAAATCGAAACGACAGTCCAGCGTGCAAACCGCTCAACCAGGCAGCCATCCATTTTACTTCTAAGCCACTGTGGCTGCATCTAATGCACATCTAAATGTACTTTTTAAGTGCTTTCCAGAGCTAAATGATAACAATTATTTTTTTGTTGTATTTCCAGAACTGAACCAGTTAGAGGATCCTCGAATACAATGGAGACAAGAGCAAGAGCACATGTTGAAAGAATATTTGGTCACAGCTCAGGAAGATTTGGAGGTAAGCCTTACAACATCCATCTATTGCCAATTGCCTAGTGATCTCAAAGTTCAAGATATTTAGAAGCTCAAGTCATTAATGTTGTTTTTTTTATGTGCTCCATTGTGTTTCAGGCCAAAAAAGAAATTTATTCAATCAAAGAGCAGCGCCTGTTACTTGCTCAAGATGAGTTTCAATATTTAAATGAGACTTTATCAGGATGGAAATCATCTCGGACCAGTTGTAAGTTCTTTTGTTTTACATGTTTCTGATAGTCCTAGCCCAATCCTCTCACAGGATGGCAGGTATGGCTCTGTGCTGGGTTTATACCCAGGGCCATTAAGATGTCTGTCCAGACCATATGACAAATGTTGTCCATAATGCTAAGGACTAAACAGTTTTTTCAACCCTATAATTTAGTGATTAGTAGTTAATATTTGAAATCTAGAGTAGTTCTTATCTTATCTTATACAATACAGACGTTACTTCAAAAAAGAAGATGATTACATCCTACGTGTCATGCATTCAGTCATGCATATTTACCAGTGACTTAAATTCCTGGCTAGCTCAGGCAAACCATTCATGAAAAAAAGTCATCTTTTCTTGTGTTTTCACTATTTAGTTTTGTACAAAGACTAACAGTTGATTTCTTCTCTCTTTCTGGCAGTAAACTCCAATTCCAGTGTTGGCAGTACCAAGTATGATCCTGACTTGTTAAAACAGGATGTAAACCTGGCTAAGAGCAGGGTGGCTCGGCTGAAACGGGAGTTGGAACAAATTGGTGCAGAGATGTCCTACAAAGAGAGAGGAGTGGAAACTTTGTCTAAGTGAGAACATTTTGTTATTTAATGACTCCATAGCAGTGATGCCCAACCTAATTTGTTCTGCGAGACATTTTAATTTCTAACACTAGTGTCGCTGGCCACATGATGGAAAAGATTCAAAAACTTTATAAAATTGACCTGAAACTATTTTATTTCAAACCCGAGGATCTATATTGAAATTTTTTTTATTGGGATATTTGAATTTTCTCTTTAAACTTTAAAAAAAGGCGTAAGTTCTGTTTATATTTTGTTATTCTATTTAAAAAAAAAACAGCCACACTTTCTTTATAAAAACAAACATGTTGGCAAGCAATGGTATTATGTTATACAAAAAAAAATAAAGATCCTTTCATTTTTCATAGTAGATTCTATAGTCCTATTTCACGAATGCACAAAGGTTAAATGCTTTGGTAGCAATCCATTAGAAAAATTGAGGACTCTAACCTAGGTAAAGATACATTGTTTGGTGGGGAGAGGAGGGATTTTCTATATTTTGTGTCTTTCGGTGGGCCAGGTGGAAGCACGTTGTATGTCGGATCTGGCCCGCAGGCAGTATTTTGGGCATCACTGCTCTATAGAAACTCAAAACATTTTTACATCTAAAATTTGTATATTTGTAAATCAAAGTTTGTGAATATAATAATCATCTTTCCCTTTCCCATAGTCAGCTGAACTGTTATGGCATCACTAACAAGATCTGTTGACCATCTTTCTCCATTCCTTCTCCATTCCTGTTTTTTTTTAGTCTTACCTGTCTGCCTCCTCTTCTTTTTCAATCACAATCAATTTCCACTACACAATCACACTGTATCATCTACAATCAACATGTTCCAGTTTTTAATGTATTTTTAAAGAAAGCTCATGCACTTTACTCAGGTCTTATGAAATAGTTTACTATTAGTTTTTTTCGTTGTCAAGGTCTCTGTTTAAAAATCTTAGATTCCAGTAGCTTGGAAAGTTAGCTTCTAACCTCAATATCTGTAGAGCTAGCTTAAGTGACTTCATTATCAAAATGTGAACATCAGTCTCTGTTATAATATATTGATATTCAGTGTGTTAGACTTGCTCTCAATTGTCTCTTAGCGTATTGTGATTCAGTCAAATGACTGAAGTCTCTTAGCATAGTGTGTTTCAGTCATTATTGAAGTCTATTCTCACTTCATTGTTTTCACAGTGTTGGACAAAAGTTACAGTGTATTTCTGGTGGATATAGTTTAGAACAAGCACAGAGGATTTTATCAGAAATACATCAGCTGAGGAATCAAATGTCTCAGGGAGAGAAGGAGAAAAATGAACTTATGCAGGTCAGTGCTTGTGCTTTGATCTTTCTTTTTTATTAAATAAATGTACACCACTGTCAAGTGGAACTGGATGGACTCAGGGGCGCCCTTAAAATTCAGAAACCACATTAGAAATCTTATATTGTTCACATCATTTTGCCAATGGCTAGAAAACAGTAGCAGACATTCATGGCCTGTAATCTATAGACACATCTATCACTCTACACCAGCTTTGACATGCAATCTTTTGACAACAAATTTCAAAGTCATTTCTCTTTTTGAAATCAAATTTCTTTTTCCTGAGATTTTATTCCTTGAGAAAATCTTTTGGTGTGAGAAATGCATTTGATTCACTGGAAATCTTACTCAAGATCACATTATGATTGATATCTGATCTAGCTGATATTCATAAATAAATTCATTTTCACCAGTCTGGGTGTTCCTTTAACATACACTTAGAATATCCCACATTCAAACATACCCTGTTTCAAAGCATTAGAGCTGTATAATAGAAAATTTGATCTCAAACTTAGGAAACATTTGGACGATAAACATTTTTTGAAAGTTTGAAAACAGTTCTAAAATATCAGTAG
>JADKLZ010047147.1:2550-15896 GCA_021533235.1 Biomphalaria straminea | reverse complement strand
ACCTTCAACGCCTTTTGTTTACAGCTGTGAAGGCGAGGAGGGAAAAAAGAAATGAGAGAGGGGGAGGGAGGGGGGGACGTTTTAGATTTACGTAGGACAAAAAAAAAGTTTGCTGAATGAATGAACGCGTCTCGTACGACAAATTTATCTGAATGAAGATGATTTCCTCCCCCCCCCCTCTCTCACGGGGACATTGGCGCTTGTTTGACAAGGGAAATAATCCTTCCAGATTATTCTTGCTACAAAAAGCTATATTAAGAAAATACTAAAAAGAAGTGTTTTTTAAAAGACACCCAACAGCAGACTTCAAAGTGAAGAGGTCATAATTACGGCAACATTAAATCATAACAATTTTCGACAACATACCACGAGCGTGGTGACGAGGGCTGAACAGAGACGCAAGCGATATTAGAAAAAATAAATCTTGTTAGAGTGTGTGCCGCTCTGGTGCCTAAAGATAAGAAAACAGAATGAAAGCAACCAAGGGACTAAGAAGGGGGCGGGGATGAATCCTCGAGTCAAATCATTGTATTTGTGAACACAAGCAGAATGCCTGCCTTTTTTTCTTCTCCTCCCAGTGAAGTCATTCAAGCATTAAGATTACTATTAGCAGATAAAAAAAAAGGTCAGCGAAAAATAAAATTGGAAGAGAGCGCGGGCTTTGATAGGACCCAGCAACCCTTGGTGTGTGTGTGTGGGTTAGGTCGTGTTCAGTATGTTCAGATCTATCTAAACTAGTACAGGTGCAAAGTGCAACTTTGACAAAGATTAATCGAGTGACTTTTCGGTTAGTTGGTTTTTGTGCTGAGGGAGAAATTTAGTCGAAGCTTTATTACAACGTATAATGATTTGAGAAAAGCCAGGCCTAATAGTAATGACAAGTGCGTAGACATAAGTTCCGCTAGTGTTTTGAATGTAAGAGGTATTTTATAGTTGTGATACAATTGTTATAGCTAATGTAGTTAATAAGCACGTCCAAATCTTCGTTCTCATCACACACACATACAACACATACATCTCGTGCTATCTTACGCTTAATATAGTAGAGATTTTTTTTCTGTGTGTGTGTGTTTGCATTAGTGTGTGCGTGAGAAAGTACTAAGAAACAATGCTCACTACCCGCAATAGTATTTTTGTTCACACACAATTAAAGTTTAAAGCTTTACAAATGTTGACATTATAATTAATATGGATTACAAATCAATTAGCCAGGTGTTGTTGTTGTTTGTTTTTATTACGCAAGAAAGTCTCCTAGAGTACTAAACCTTGGCTATTGTCAACACGTGATCTATTCTGGAGGTTGGTGGGGAAGGGGGGTGTAAATGTAGAACTTAAAGCTGCATTGTAAAGAAGTTGATCAAAAGTTCATTCCAAGATTCCATTGATCCCAAGTTCGATTATCGCCCCACTGAGAGATATTTAATGTAAGCATGATGCGATGCTATTATTCCTTACGTCTTCTATTAAAGTGAAGATTTGCTGATGTTGTTGTGGACGACGGAAAGTGCATAATATTTTTTTTAAATTCTTGTCAAATGACTGATCTAGTCTTGACAATCAGTTTAAAGGTTACACATTTTTCTCTGGATATCTGATTAGGACCTAATCTTTGTCCACATGTCTCATTGCCAGTAGAAGTTTTCATTAATGGTTAAATTTAAAAGATTTGAACCCTAGTCTTCTCAGTGTACACAGCGGATCAATGTAGAAGAGGGGGGGGGTAGCCATTGTTCGTAGAGAACAGTGATTTGAGTCAAGTTCAATAGTTCATAATTATTTTATTCTATAAAGTAATAATTAGTGGATGCCTGTCACCTGTACCTGTTCAAATTCAATTCAAGCGACTCACATGTTATGTCACCTAAATATCTACATTAATTAGTTAACTTTCAATTATATTGAGCGGCAACTAAAAGGTTAAGCGCCTGGCTTCCGAACCTGGAGTCCAGGGTTCGAATCTCAGTGAAGGCTGGGATTTGTAATTTCCGGATTTTTAGTGAAGACTGGGATTTTTAAAGTTCGGATTTTTAGTGCGCCTCTAACTCTAATGGCTACATAGGTTTAGTTGGGAAAAGTAAAAGCGGTTGGTCGTTGTGCTGGCCACATGACACCCTGCTCGTTAACCGTTGGCCAAAGAAACCGATGACTTTAACATTATCATATAGATCGCAAGGTTTGAAAGGGGAACTTTCATTTATTTATACTGACTATGACGTTTAACTATTTTCCGATGTACATCCTTCCTGATAAGATTTAGAGAACACAAAATGGGTAGCCTTTGGTCACTTCACTCCAAATGCACGCGTTATTAGAACTCATCGCCAATGAATTATAAAGACTGTGTGTGCACAAATGAGTTATAACAGTAGAACTCACGACTCACAGGTGAGCTAGATTGTCAGAGAAGGAGAAGAAGTAGAAATGGCTGCCTCCCCAGCCCGCACCCCCTCAAGGTAACAATAAGAGTAGATGAGCGGACCAGAGTCAACACTGTGACGTCACGGCCCATGTTTGCTCTAGGAAATAGTCCGAGTTAAGATAACCTGTCAAAAGGCCAGATCCAGTTGGTACGGGGAAATGTCAAAATTTTCGTTGCTTACTCAATATAAGGTAAACGCCCCCCCCCCCCCCCCCGGATATTTAGCCCTCGACTAGCGAGTACTGAATGAAAGGATGGGTGTAGGTAAAAGAAGAATAAAAAGAACCGATTGTTTTATACACGTTATAAACTTGACAACAATATATAATATGTATTTGAAAAAAAAACAACACTTCTCCCTGCACACACACGCAAACAAGGACACGACATGCATGCTGACTGTGTCAGAATAATTAACTTTAATATCTGCGCCATTGAGGTGTGAAGTACACATACACATAGACTTACACAAACCTATTCTTTTGTCTTCATACCAAAATCGGAAAGATCAGTAACACTAAATTTAGATTGTTTGTTACCTGCATATGTAGAAGTGTTATTGTGTGAACACACGTGTGTGTGTGTTATGTGTAAATATTTATCTGATATTATGAGCCTATTGTAAAGGCATCTAAATGTAAATCCGTTGCCATTCAATGGAACGCCGTGAAGTTTTGGTACGAGTTCCGAGACTTATCCCTACAAGGTACCCTTAAGTCAACGCCTATGCGCCATGCACAGTATTTAATGTTTGGGTGCCTGTCTGCAAAGCATTGTTTTCTCACGCTACAAGACGTCGACTGTCTCTGAAAAAGAATTCAAAATGTAAATCGTAAACGGGGATCACATATTCTGTTAATATTCACCATAATCAAACGAGATATTTTTGGAAACCCACATTCAACGAGGATGAAGCCGAGCGCGGATCAAAAATCCAAATGCACGTATAGCTGACCTTCATTTGGGTAATGACACAGACGGAAGTTATCTAACGATTTGTCAAGTCGATGAAAGGACATTAGCAGGTCGGGGCAGAGTAATTGCAGCGGTACACTCATTAGGCGCACTTAATTAGGCCAATCATAATATTAATGGCAATAATAACAATTAAGGTAGCCCAAGGCGTGTGAGATAATTATTTTAGTTAACATATAAACAGCGTATGTAATCCAGTTATCGTGGGGGTTTATGTTCACACGACGTTTAATCCAGAGCCAGTGCTTCCCAGCCGTTGTTCAAGATGCCACAAAATGGACATATTTTTTACAGAACTTATATCGACTCACTTTATCTGTATGTTAAAAATTTTGAACACGTCATAACTGCCACTTCCCATTCTCGAATCAAGTTGAAACTTTGCACAATTATTAATTACTAGTCGACCGGCGGCATATCATACGCTGCTATTTTCCAAGGCAGGCCTTAGGCACTGCAACATATGTGACCACAGTGGGTATCGCACTTTATTTGGACCCGTGCTAATTTTTAGGTGTATAAATTATTAAATTGAACCATTTTATAAAACATAACAGATTTCCCGCGGCCTCTTGATTGACCAGGAGCCCCCTGGAAATCTCCTGAAATGTTATTAAATGCTATGCCGCCGGTCGAAAAAGTCCTGGAAATTTCCGGACATTATTAAAATCTTTTTAAAGTAAAAAAAAAATGCTATGCTATTTTGTGAATGAAAATAGTGCGGATTTGGATATATTATTTCCCATTCACAACTTGTGGCGCCATGGGATCTTCCCAATTGCTTGATATAAGTAAAGCGAATGCTTGAATTCATGAATGAAAAATACTATGAATGGAGTTTAAAAAAATGGCTAATTGACCTTAATTTACGCGATATTAAGAATATAGCTGCACTCATGTAACAATGGTTTAGAAAAACAAATTTGAATGTTAATTAGATTAAATGAACTATAATTAGTAGGCTATGTTCATGTTCAAAATCATAAAACTATATTTGCGAAGAGAAGTTCTATAATCTTCTTAGAGTTGAATTCAAGTTTTAGATCTAGATCTAGATCTAGGAATAGAGAGATGAGTTACCTTTCGTAATCATGTCTAATGAACGAATTTGCGTAATTAAAGTACTTTCTAAAGTGAAACCTGAAAGTATACTCTATCTGTGTATTGTTGTTCTAGTTTCAATAGTCTAACGACACAATAATCTGGAAATACTTTTAATAATATGACAATAATCTGAGAAGAAGAGAATTATGTAAACACCACTTTCATTCACAAAATAGTGCGCATTGGGATGTACAATTGTGTTTTCAAGTTACACGAAGTTACTTCCTTTTTCCGGTCTATATTTCTTTATGTCTATGCTATTTTGTGAATGAAATAGTGCGGTGCGGATTGGGTCCATTCACACCGTGGTGCGTACGCCATGGGATCTTCCCTATTTACTTGTTGCATGTTGTTGCACGTTTGACCTATTTACTTTGAGAAATATAATATAGATATATTCCTAACAAAAAACGAAACAATCAAACAATCAACAAGTTATTGAGAATGGTAAATAATAAAATTTGATCTAGAAAAAGGCTAATAAATCATAAAGAACTGAAATGATTGGCGGTAAATGTGGAGTTCTCCTTAGATACGTTTTTTTTTAAAATTCTGTTTGTTTTTTTATTAATAATTTTTTTTTACTGCATTCTAAATTTTTACTGATCAATCAAAATGCCGAATTTAAAATCTAACTTTTGTTATTAAAGGCTTAATTTTTGTTTACGTAATTAATTTGGTCTTTTCATCGTTAATAATAATAATAATAATTTTATGTATAAAGCACTGTTAACAAACAAAATGTAAGCGCAGGCAAAGTGCTGTGATAACATTACAAAGATAAACATGATATATATGTGAAATATAGTCATTGAGTATCTTTAGTGAAATGTATTTGAATATGGCTGAAGCCTTAAATGTATAAAGTTGTTTCGTCGCCTAGTCCAAACACCGTTGACGAAAAGGAACATACAACTTGGCTTCTGTTTGCTTGTACTATTCACTTTTAATGGGGGGGGGGGGGGACAGCGCATCGCCCGTTTCCCAGACAGAGGAGGAGATCGATACACGGCTGATCTTTAATGATCTCTTAGTTCATGTTTTTAGATTAACTCTCCTAAAGTAGACTATCACAGGACAAAATTACGTCCGACGGACCGACTTCCCTTGCCCTCCCCCTCTCCCCTCAAACGCGAGCCCTCCTCCCACAGCCGGCCCTCGACGTCCTCTCGGCTCACCTCCTCACTGCAAACAAACACAAAGAGTCCAAGATGCCCATGTTCTAACACTTGAGTAATTTGCCCATGTTTATACAGTAGATGTCATCGGCCCTCCGCCAAGACTCCAGAAAGATGTGGTCGAGAGTAACACGTGCCAACCATCAATGGTGGCGAGTAACCTGGGACACACACACACAGGCTTGCATGGAACACACACACACACACACAATGGGTATAATCTGAGGAGGATAGCAACGAGTAACTTCATTTCCACGCACCTTGTCCTCCCTCATCTCGCTCAAAGATACCCCCACGATGTGAGGTTTCATTTTTGAGATTGAACTAACTCCAAGTTGGTAAGCCACGAGTAAACTCTATCTGTTGGTGCTATAGAAATGCAAACAAAAACTGATCGCAAGGACGAGGGCTTATGTAAACATCACAGTGTCAATGTATGCGAGGGGGCCGCGCGTAATCCAATATATAAAGAATTGTCTGTGGGTTCGTTATGGCTTTGAATGATGCAGATTGATGACCAGCCAATGCGGGCCCCTTCCACAATAAACTTTGCTAGCGAAGAGATACGAGTAATTGGTAACATTCCAGCCTCTCTTTTTATTTGACACCACCTTCCAGGATCACGTACTCACCACACAGAGACTAAGTTTAAAGCTAATTTACCTTCCCAAGAGGCAACCGGATCTTGGATGAGAGATGTTTATAAGCCGCGCGTGATATGTATTGAAATAAAAACATAATATTTTCTGCCTTTGTTGTGAATGAAACCCTCTTGTTGGCTCAGCTACAGTGTATGTGACTTAAAGGGCCAAAGAATAAACACCAGTTTAAGTAATAGAGGAAGTATATTTTGAATTATGCAATTCTAGGGCATAATATTACGAGGGTTCCGCTGTGGTCGAAGGTAAGGCGGGAAAAAAAAAAGACACGAAAAAAAAACAAAGAAAAAAAAAGGTAGAAAAAATTTAAAAAATGCCTTGTTTTATCTATATACCGGATATATTTTTTATTTAAATTTTTCTTTTTAACAATAACAACAACTTGAGGTCTAGCTGAAGAGTTCAAAAGGTCAAGATCAAGATTTTAATTTAATATAGATCCAGAAGCGTAATAAATGGTTAATTTAATATGACTTTGACAGAGACTATAGTATCACTAACTCTATGATAGGAAAAAATTGTTTGAAACAGATTAAATCAGTGAAACTGTATTTAAATTTAAATTCCACTGGATATAATATCTAGTGACCGTGAAACATGAAACGAAATTGTGGCTAAGGGGCTATCACTCGTGTTACTATAAATAGAATGAAATTTTTAAAAATGTAAAAATTTCGAAATTCTTTTTCCTACTTTGTTTCCTTGATATAGATCTAGATGCTTCTAGTGACTCTCTAAAATTACGAAGACATTCTAGAGTGGTAGCTGGTATCCTCCAATGAAATGTGATAGCTCTAATACCGCTCATAATTCTTTCCCTTAGCAAGAGACAAACCACAATCTTTTCTGACATTTCATTGTATCGCCACAATCAATGATGCCTTCACATGAACTAGCCACCATTGGGTATCCTTTTTTTTTTCCTCTGTGTCCCGGTGTCAAGTTTTAATTAGACGATAATGAAATATTTTTTATTTGTTAATTATATTCTTACAGCAATAAAGACGTTTAAAAATTAAAAAAAAAAGTTATATATATTTTTTTACATGCTATTTTTAATTAAAGGGAGTTAAAAATCAACACTATTATTTTATTTCCATTTATCTTTTCTTTTTTTTTTTCCCTTCCTTTTTTCCTTCGTCGTTTGAAGTAATTTTATCACTTAATGGAAATTATAGTTCAGGAGAAAATTACAGAGATTTTCAATGATATAATCTGTACAATTTTTTTTCCTTTTTCTTTAAAAGAATCGCCACTCATCAGTATGTTCACAGATAATGGCCCTTATTGTACTACCCTTGAAATAGCTTATAAGTACACACAACATACATGGTGGTAATATACCATGGTCAGGATAATAAGATGAGTATAAGTAAATATAGCATTGACAAAGTCAACATTTTGTACCTTGCGATCTATGGGACAGATGATGTGAAGCTCATCTGCTTTTATGACAGACGGTCAACGAGGGTGTCAAGTGGCCAGCACAACGACCAACAGTGTTTACGTTTTCAAACTTATGTCACGTGCACACCAGAGTAGGGTGGATTCAAGTGCCTCAAAATAATCGGAAACTTCACTTGGGGTCAGAATTCGAAACCTTTCAAGGCCAGCCAATCGGCCATCACAAACTGTTAAAAGTTCCATAAACATTCAACCCAAAATAAACAATGAAGTACACGCCTAATTGAGGAACAGAATAGAAATGTACACAAGTAAGTATGTTTGTAGTGAGTACATGCATCACTGTACATTTTCAAGGGTTAAAATATTGCAGACTTGGTGGCGCAATGGACTTAGATAAGGGGGTGTAGAAAAAAAAAAGGCATAACATTTTAATTGAAACTCGAAACATCCCTGCAGAGGATAAACCTTAGCTTCCCACTATTTCACGAGGACTCTCTCTCTCTCCCCATCTATCTTATAATAAGATCCGGACACCCATAAATCTACCTTTCCCGCCCTCGGATGTCAACGCGCACCCGGAGTGGTTCCCATCGTCTGAGTCAATTTATTTCTGCTTGGGAGTTAAACTTGTGGCCCCCAAAACCAAGGGAGGAAAAACAATTAATTGCTGCAACAGGTGTCTATTATAGACATTAATAGGTGAAGGGCTTCAAGGATGGAGCAACCAGAAAGGGGAGGAACCTCAAGCGATGTATCCAGGACTTGAACCGGTGGTTCTAAAACTGTTTCATACATTGTCTTTAAAATAAACCTAGCTACTGTAAATGGGAAATCCCGTTAATCGACAATTAGTGAAATCAATCAAGGAAAGATGCGAGTATCTGAAAGACCGAAAATTCGATAAAATGAACTAACACTATCATTTTTCATTGTACATTTCAGATAACTATTAGATTATAGTATCAGACAACAACAATAACAAACCTTGGTGTAATTGGAATAAATAGTTCAAAACAATGATGCAGGGGCGTAGCTAGAAATTTCCCATCGTTTTTGGGATCGGGGGGGGGGGGCTGCCCTATTTGGGGGACCCTGCATTTTGCTTAAAATTTACTTTTTAATGTAAAAAAAACACTCATTTAGAATATAGGGGCCCCCTTCAAGTTGGGTCCCGGAGGGATTTTCAAATTCTCCCCCCACCTTCCCCAAACCCTAGCTACGCCACTGCAATGATGAAACAAAATGAGCCTCGAACGCGCGTGTTTGTGTGTGTATGTGGGGCTGGAGGCTTAAAGGTGTATTAACTTTAGGAAAAGTGCAGAGCTATACAATTAAAAGACTCACGTTTTTATATACCAGACTTAAAGAACATTTAAAAGAATATATTGTTAGATCGACACAGTGGATGAATCGCTAAAGGTCAGGTCTGACAGTATGTAGCTATATATTCAGAAATCGGGTCCCCCTAACGTTCCACGGCGCAGCCCTAACGCGGAAATGATCTTGGCCCGCCTAACTTTACTCATTGTTAGGTCGTTTAGAAACATCCAAGAATTAGTTCTAGCTCGTATAAGATAATCTAGTGTTGTACATGTAAAGGTAACACATGTAACGATTAACAACTTTTAAACAATAATACGTTAGTTGCTTTACATAAATAGTAGCGTCTTTAGCATGTACACATTTGTCTTGTTGTTTTTTGGGGGGTTGCTGTTACGTAACGAATAAATGAATGTAGTTGTGTTGCACAGCTCCCGTGTGGATACGAATCACGAGGAAAAGCCTTAATGTGACAGGCCCTGCATGTGACAAGTCAGGGTCACGTGATTGTGCTCAACAAACACACACACACACACACAAACTCACGCTTACACGTTAATTTACTTTTTTTTTCCCCATCTTCCGATTTTTTAAACACTTTTTTTTGTGTCTTCTCGTCTTTTTTTTTTTGACGCACACTGCACGAGGCTGTGCCGAGTTGGCGGTGTCAAAGAACAAGCTGCGCCCGAAGACAGACAGGCGCCATTGATTTATCGAGTCTGAGACACAGACACCAGGCCTGACGTCTTGTGGGCCACGGGGCCACGCCACTGGATATTGTGTGATGCACCGATGTTCGTGGGCCCATAGATACGCGCCGGTGAAGTGTATTTTGTGCGGTCGTTATAGATATAGGAGCTTCAACGTGGGCCGTGAAATATGTGACAACGCTCCCGCAAGTGATAACACGAGAGGAAAAGTTATTGCCGAGTACAAGATGGCAGTCGTAGATATCGGGGGGGGGGGGGACGCCGGAGCGACAATGTGCCACCTATCCAATTAACAAGTGGCTTTAATCATTTCATAGTGAGTCGCTCTAATTGCTGTTCTCACTAGTGTGGGTGTGTAGCCTTTTGGCAGTCATGATCAATGGAACAGCGCTATGGAACAGCGCTATGGACCAGCTCAAATAATGCTAACCATCGAAGACACCGAGGCACTAAACTAGATTTTTCAGTACATGAGTGCACACAGTTGCTTGACCATCATCACCATGTACGACCCATGCTAATGAACAGGGTAAAACTCTATACGTATGTGTAAAGGTCTAACACAAATAAAAAACGAATCCAAGCCAACTTTGTAAAATACATTTTTTTTTAGAATTCACTACCGTATTTAACACCTCGATATGGTTAGCGTTTAGTTTAAAAGGCCTGCTGGCTAGTTAATATTTATGCAAAATCGTGTAAAAAAAAAGTGATTATCGCGCCATGAGTGTTTACACATTTATTGTATGCCTATGCAGAGAAATAAAAAAAAAGCTAGTGAACTAAGGTCTAATAGGGCAGCAGCGAAAACATAATATTCTGTAGACATTTAAAACATGAACATTATAGATGATATAATGGGTAGATTCGGCGATTATCCATTATATTTGTAAAAATAGACATCTTCCGACTTAGCCATACATACTGCATATAATGCCCTATATTATAGTGCAGCGTTCCCCAAACGTTTTCCTTAGCGGAACATTTTGCACATTCCGAATATTTAGCGGAACACTTTGTTAGTTCTAAAATTGTACAGTAAGTTACGGTTATTATCTGTACTTTGCAATCTGTGTAATAGTGTGTTTTGTAATTTATATATGTATGTATAATGTAATAAGAAACGATGTACCTTTTAAATTTGTTAAAATAGTGTGGCTAGCCTACTTTTCAATTTGTTAAAATAGTGTGGCTCGCCTACTTTTCAATTTGTTCTCCTAACTATAAGAATGAGTGCTACAATAGCCCCAGGATAATTTTTTCTTTTCAAATATGCCCGCCCCTCTACACACACATTACCACTCCTTCATCAACTGGAGTTGTCAAATAAAATAGAACAAATACAAATGTACTTTTTTTTAAACATCATTTCTTAGTGAGAAAAAAAAAAGTATTCTCAGATCTGGCATCCATCAAGTACACCACAATTTCTTGTACCGGCGGAACCTTCGTGTTTTGATATGTCCACGAGAAGAAACAAAGCCTCAAATTAAATCGGCCCGCGAGTCGTTTCTTTTTCTAAGATGTTACCTCCCTTGAACTGAACTTTGTTTCCGAGAGTAGACAGACAAAAAAAAAGTTCAGCAAAAAACTTGAAAAAGTTTATGTCGGAAAGTAGCAGCCCCCCTCTCCCACCTTCACACCATACTAACCCGCACACAAAACGTTTTGAAACGAGAAATACTAACATAAAAATCTGTGGGAAGATAGTTCCGAAATGTCTTTAACAAAAAAAACAAAACGAAAAGAACTCTACTAGAAACTAAAGCGTTTATCAAAATGTTCTCCGAGCAAACGATGGTGAGATTTTTTTTACAAACTCCTTCTCCTCAAGTGTCAAGTGTGAATTACAAACTCCTATTGAATTAGTTAAACCTGTGAAAACTGTCCAGAATTATCTTTTAAAAAATTAACCCCTGGAATCATTATTAGTCAGTAAAGCCTTGTTGCCATGTTGGTCTAACATTAATTACTAGCAACTTTTTATCGCACAGAGATTTATTTTGTTTTACACAGTGTTTACATATTTTTAGATTATTATATATTATGTCTTTATATAATATTATTTATTTGGTAAATAAGCACATTTGCCTCTATTTTAACTGGGTTATTAAGTCTGGAACTGAAATATAATTATACTAGCGCCGAGGCAAGCCAAAAGTAAAGTCTAGTATCTGGTTGATTCAGGTTGATCATAAGCACATAAGTCTCAAAGTCACGCTCATACATATTGTCTTTAGGATTGATAATATTTGTAATGTTTAATGATTAAACCCAGACTAGAATTCCTAAAGATTGCAGTCTTAGACTAAGTCTAGGATGAGAAAAGATACAGATCTATTATCTATAGAATAGATAGGTCACTATATAATATAGAATAGAATATAGAATATATATATAGTAGTGAATATAGTGAGCAATACTAAATACTACCTCAGTACCATGACGGGTTAAATGTGTCTTCTACATAGAGTCACGTGATTACAGCTGAACAGACCGTGTAGTCTACAGGTTATAAACTCTAGACTTAGAATAAAATGAAGAACTATAAACAGAGCAGTTACTTACCCTTCAAATTATAATCCAACAATAAGAATAATAATCCGTTGTTTTAATAAAGGTAATCCTTTTATTTTTGTGCGTTATACTTTCAGTGGTCTGAGAACAAAGTCAGGTGAATTAATTAGATCCTTCACTTTGTAATCCTCATCAAGAAATATGTTTCGGTCCAGTTATAAAGCTGGTCAATGATTTTACTTTAATGGTGATGTGACAATAGATCCAAAGAGAACTGAGATAAAAACAAATTGTTCCAATAACTTTTGTTTCTCTTTAATCAATTAATGAATGTCGTGTTTGTATAAGTTAGTTTAGTTAGCTGTTTAATTTGATTACAAGAAAAAACATGTTAATTTTAAAGCTTGGTCTTGAAATAAGCCTTCTATTACTTTTAAAAATTGAACATACTAATTAATTAATCTACATTTGCCTTTTTTATCATTGTAATATGGTGACTATATATAATATATTATATATATATATATACAGACTAGTTAACATAGATCTACTTGTTAGATATATTCATGTCTCGACTCATTGTAAACACATTCTCTTTTCTTTTCTAGATCTAAAAATAAACTAAAATCTAGATCTAGTAATAAATACCAAGTCTGCCGGCTACGATTCTACTGTTACATTTGTTGCGATGTTAGGGAATGAGTGTGAGTTATCAGGATAAGTCGAGGATTCGTATTCGCTAACACAAGACAAAAGACATTTAGCCTAAAGGTCCAAATATTGTGTTCATAATACTCTATCATCTATATTGATCTGGAAACTAGACTATTTTTAATTGTGAAAAAATACAATTCGATTTTAGACTTCAATTATCTTGTTTTGAAGGAAAGTCTGTAAAGACTCATTTATAAGATAAGATGCATTTTCGATTAAATTATCATAAAATATTATCCGTTTAAACATACTAACACATCATAAACTCGTAGGATTGATTTAAAAAAAACGCGCTAAAAAAAAAAAAAAAAAGAGTATTTAGATTCTATATAGATCTTTATCT
>JADKLZ010047146.1:2519-15887 GCA_021533235.1 Biomphalaria straminea | reverse complement strand
ACCTTCAACGCCTTTTGTTTACAGCTGTGAAGGCGAGGAGGGAAAAAGGAAACGAGAGAGGGGGAGGGGGGGGGGACGTTTTAGATTTACGTAGGACAAAAAAAAAAGTTTGCTGAATGAATGAACGCGTCTCGTACGACAAATTTATCTGAATGAAGATGATTTCCTCCCCCCCCCCTCTCTCACGGGGACATTGGCGCTTGTTTGACAAGGGAAATAATCCTTCCAGATTATTCTTGCTACAAAAAGCTATATTAAGAAAATACTAAAAAGAAGTGTTTTTTAAAAGACACCCAACAGCAGACTTCAAAGTGAAGAGGTCATAATTACGGCAACATTAAATCATAACAATTTTCGACAACATACCACGAGCGTGGTGACGAGGGCTGAACAGAGACGCAAGCGATATTAGAAAAAATAAATCTTGTTAGAGTGTGTGCCGCTCTGGTGCCTAAAGATAAGAAAACAGAATGAAAGCAACCAAGGGACTAAGAAGGGGGCGGGGATGAATCCTCGAGTCAAATCATTGTATTTGTGAACACAAGCAGAATGCCTGCCTTTTTTTCTTCTCCTCCCAGTGAAGTCATTCAAGCATTAAGATTACTATTAGCAGATAAAAAAAAAGGTCAGCGAAAAATAAAATTGGAAGAGAGCGCGGGCTTTGATAGGACCCAGCAACCCTTGGTGTGTGTGTGTGGGTTAGGTCGTGTTCAGTATGTTCAGATCTATCTAAACTAGTACAGGTGCAAAGTGCAACTTTGACAAAGATTAATCGAGTGACTTTTCGGTTAGTTGGTTTTTGTGCTGAGGGAGAAATTTAGTCGAAGCTTTATTACAACGTATAATGATTTGAGAAAAGCCAGGCCTAATAGTAATGACAAGTGCGTAGACATAAGTTCCGCTAGTGTTTTGAATGTAAGAGGTATTTTATAGTTGTGATACAATTGTTATAGCTAATGTAGTTAATAAGCACGTCCAAATCTTCGTTCTCATCACACACACATACAACACATACATCTCGTGCTATCTTACGCTTAATATAGTAGAGATTTTTTTTCTGTGTGTGTGTGTTTGCATTAGTGTGTGCGTGAGAAAGTACTAAGAAACAATGCTCACTACCCGCAATAGTATTTTTGTTCACACACAATTAAAGTTTAAAGCTTTACAAATGTTGACATTATAATTAATATGGATTACAAATCAATTAGCCAGGTGTTGTTGTTGTTTGTTTTTATTACGCAAGAAAGTCTCCTAGAGTACTAAACCTTGGCTATTGTCAACACGTGATCTATTCTGGAGGTTGGTGGGGAAGGGGGGTGTAAATGTAGAACTTAAAGCTGCATTGTAAAGAAGTTGATCAAAAGTTCATTCCAAGATTCCATTGATCCCAAGTTCGATTATCGCCCCACTGAGAGATATTTAATGTAAGCATGATGCGATGCTATTATTCCTTACGTCTTCTATTAAAGTGAAGATTTGCTGATGTTGTTGTGGACGACGGAAAGTGCATAATATTTTTTTTAAATTCTTGTCAAATGACTGATCTAGTCTTGACAATCAGTTTAAAGGTTACACATTTTTCTCTGGATATCTGATTAGGACCTAATCTTTGTCCACATGTCTCATTGCCAGTAGAAGTTTTCATTAATGGTTAAATTTAAAAGATTTGAACCCTAGTCTTCTCAGTGTACACAGCGGATCAATGTAGAAGAGGGGGGGGGTAGCCATTGTTCGTAGAGAACAGTGATTTGAGTCAAGTTCAATAGTTCATAATTATTTTATTCTATAAAGTAATAATTAGTGGATGCCTGTCACCTGTACCTGTTCAAATTCAATTCAAGCGACTCACATGTTATGTCACCTAAATATCTTCATTAATTAGTTAACTTTCAATTAATCTATATTGAGCGGCAACTAAAAGGTTAAGCGCCTGGCTTCCGAACCTGGAGTCCAGGGTTCGAATCTCAGCGAAGGCTGGGATTTGTAATTTCCGGATTTTTAGTGAAGACTGGGATTTTTAAAGTTCGGATTTTTAGTGCGCCTCTAACTCTAATGGCTACATAGGTTTAGTTGGGAAAAGTAAAAGCGGTTGGTCGTTGTGCTGGCCACATGACACCCTGCTCGTTAACCGTTGGCCAAAGAAACCGATGACTTTAACATTATCATATAGATCGCAAGGTTTGAAAGGGGAACTTTCATTTATTTATACTGACTATGACGTTTAGCTATTTTCCGATGTACATCCTTCCTGATAAGATTTAGAGAACACAAAATGGGTAGCCTTTGGTCACTTCACTAGTCTTCAAATGCACGCGTTATTAGAACTCATCGCCAATGAATTATAAAGACTGTGTGTGCACAAATGAGTTATAACAGTAGAACTCACGACTCACAGGTGAGCTAGATTGTCAGAGAAGGAGAAGAAGTAGAAATGGCTGCCTCCCCAGCCCGCACCCCCTCCAGGTAACAATAAGAGTAGATGAGCGGACCAGAGTCAACACTGTGACGTCACGGCCCATGTTTGCTCTAGGAAATAGTCCGAGTTAAGATAACCTGTCAAAAGGCCAGATCCAGTTGGTACGGGGAAATGTCAAAATTTTCGTTGCTTACTCAATATAAGGTAAACGCCCCCCCCCCCCCCCCCGGATATTTAGCCCTCGACTAGCGAGTACTGAATGAAAGGATGGGTGTAGGTAAAAGAAGAATAAAAAGAACCGATTGTTTTATACACGTTATAAACTTGACAACAATATATAATATGTATTTGAAAAAAAAACAACACTTCTCCCTGCACACACACGCAAACAAGGACACGACATGCATGCTGACTGTGTCAGAATAATTAACTTTAATATCTGCGCCATTGAGGTGTGAAGTACACATACACATAGACTTACACAAACCTATTCTTTTGTCTTCATACCAAAATCGGAAAGATCAGTAACACTAAATTTAGATTGTTTGTTACCTGCATATGTAGAAGTGTTATTGTGTGAACACACGTGTGTGTGTGTTATGTGTAAATATTTATCTGATATTATGAGCCTATTGTAAAGGCATCTAAATGTAAATCCGTTGCCATTCAATGGAACGCCGTGAAGTTTTGGTACGAGTTCCGAGACTTATCCCTACAAGGTACCCTTAAGTCAACGCCTATGCGCCATGCACAGTATTTAATGTTTGGGTGCCTGTCTGCAAAGCATTGTTTTCTCACGCTACAAGACGTCGACTGTCTCTGAAAAAGAATTCAAAATGTAAATCGTAAACGGGGATCACATATTCTGTTAATATTCACCATAATCAAACGAGATATTTTTGGAAACCCACATTCAACGAGGATGAAGCCGAGCGCGGATCAAAAATCCAAATGCACGTATAGCTGACCTTCATTTGGGTAATGACACAGACGGAAGTTATCTAACGATTTGTCAAGTCGATGAAAGGACATTAGCAGGTCGGGGCAGAGTAATTGCAGCGGTACACTCATTAGGCGCACTTAATTAGGCCAATCATAATATTAATGGCAATAATAACAATTAAGGTAGCCCAAGGCGTGTGAGATAATTATTTTAGTTAACATATAAACAGCGTATGTAATCCAGTTATCGTGGGGGTTTATGTTCACACGACGTTTAATCCAGAGCCAGTGCTTCCCAGCCGTTGTTCAAGATGCCACAAAATGGACATATTTTTTACAGAACTTATATCGACTCACTTTATCTGTATGTTAAAAATTTTGAACACGTCATAACTGCCACTTCCCATTCTCGAATCAAGTTGAAACTTTGCACAATTATTAATTACTAGTCGACCGGCGGCATATCATACGCTGCTATTTTCCAAGGCAGGCCTTAGGCACTGCAACATATGTGACCACAGTGGGTATCGCACTTTATTTGGACCCGTGCTAATTTTTAGGTGTATAAATTATTAAATTGAACCATTTTATAAAACATAACAGATTTCCCGCGGCCTCTTGATTGACCAGGAGCCCCCTGGAAATCTCCTGAAATGTTATTAAATGCTATGCCGCCGGTCGAAAAAGTCCTGGAAATTTCCGGACATTATTAAAATCTTTTTAAAGTAAAAAAAAAATGCTATGCTATTTTGTGAATGAAAATAGTGCGGATTTGGATATATTATTTCCCATTCACAACTTGTGGCGCCATGGGATCTTCCCAATTGCTTGATATAAGTAAAGCGAATGCTTGAATTCATGAATGAAAAATACTATGAATGGAGTTTAAAAAAATGGCTAATTGACCTTAATTTACGCGATATTAAGAATATAGCTGCACTCATGTAACAATGGTTTAGAAAAACAAATTTGAATGTTAATTAGATTAAATGAACTATAATTAGTAGGCTATGTTCATGTTCAAAATCATAAAACTATATTTGCGAAGAGAAGTTCTATAATCTTCTTAGAGTTGAATTCAAGTTTTAGATCTAGATCTAGATCTAGGAATAGAGAGATGAGTTACCTTTCGTAATCATGTCTAATGAACGAATTTGCGTAATTAAAGTACTTTCTAAAGTGAAACCTGAAAGTATACTCTATCTGTGTATTGTTGTTCTAGTTTCAATAGTCTAACGACACAATAATCTGGAAATACTTTTAATAATATGACAATAATCTGAGAAGAAGAGAATTATGTAAACACCACTTTCATTCACAAAATAGTGCGCATTGGGATGTACAATTGTGTTTTCAAGTTACACGAAGTTACTTCCTTTTTCCGGTCTATATTTCTTTATGTCTATGCTATTTTGTGAATGAAATAGTGCGGTGCGGATTGGGTCCATTCACACCGTGGTGCGTACGCCATGGGATCTTCCCTATTTACTTGTTGCATGTTGTTGCACGTTTGACCTATTTACTTTGAGAAATATAATATAGATATATTCCTAACAAAAAACGAAACAATCAAACAATCAACAAGTTATTGAGAATGGTAAATAATAAAATTTGATCTAGAAAAAGGCTAATAAATCATAAAGAACTGAAATGATTGGCGGTAAATGTGGAGTTCTCCTTAGATACGTTTTTTTTTAAAATTCTGTTTGTTTTTTTATTAATAATTTTTTTTTACTGCATTCTAAATTTTTACTGATCAATCAAAATGCCGAATTTAAAATCTAACTTTTGTTATTAAAGGCTTAATTTTTGTTTACGTAATTAATTTGGTCTTTTCATCGTTAATAATAATAATAATAATTTTATGTATAAAGCACTGTTAACAAACAAAATGTAAGCGCAGGCAAAGTGCTGTGATAACATTACAAAGATATACATGATATATATGTGAAATATAGTCATCGAGTATCTTTAGTGAAATGTATTTGAATATGGCTGAAGCCGTAAATGTATAAAGTTGTTTCGTCGCCTAGTCCAAACACCGTTGACGAAAAGGAACATACAACTTGGCTTCTGTTTGCTTGTACTATTCACTTTTAATGGGGGGGGGGGGGAACAGCGCATCGCCCGTTTCCCAGAGAGAGGAGGAGATCGATACACGGCTGATCTTTAATGATCTCTTAGTTCATGTTTTTAGATTAACTCTCCTAAAGTAGACTATCACAGGACAAAATTACGTCCGACGGACCTACTTCCCTTGCCCCCCCCCCTCTCCCATCAAACGCGAGCCCTCCTCCCACAGCCGGCCCTCGACGTCCTCTCGGCTCACCTCCTCACTGCAAACAAACACAAAGAGTCCAAGATGCCCATGTTCTAACACTTGAGTAATTTGCCCATGTTTATACAGTAGATGTCATCGGCCCTCCGCCTAGACTCCAGAAAGATGTGGTCGAGAGTAACACGTGCCAACCATCAATGGTGGCGAGTAACCTGGGACACACACACACAGGCTTGCATGGAACACACACACACACACAATGGGTATAATCTGAGGAGGATAGCAACGAGTAACTTCATTTCCACGCACCTTGTCCTCCCTCATCTCGCTCAAAGATACCCCCACGATGTGAGGTTTCATTTTTGAGATTGAACTAACTCCAAGTTGGTAAGCCACGAGTAAACTCTATCTGTTGGTGCTATAGAAATGCAAACAAAAACTGATCGCAAGGACGAGGGCTTATGTAAACATTACAGTGTCAATGTATGCGAGGGGGGCGCGCGTAATCCAATATATAAAGAATTGTCTGTGGGTTCGTTATGGCTTTGAATGATGCAGATTGATGACCAGCCAATGCGGGCCCCTTCCACAATAAACTTTGCTAGCGACGAGATACGAGTAATTGGTAACATTCCAGCCTCTCTTTTTATTTGACACCACCTTCCAGGATCACGTACACTCACCACACGGAGACTAAGTTTAAAGCTAATTTACCTTCCCAAGAGGCAACCGGATCTTGGATGAGAGATGTTTATAAGCCGCGCGTGATATGTATTGAAATAAAAACATAATATTTTCTGCCTTTGTTGTGAATGAAACCCTCTTGTTGGCTCAGCTACAGTGTATGTGACTTAAAGGGCCAAAGAATAAACACCAGTTTAAGTAATAGAGGAAGTATATTTTGAATTAAGCAATTCTAGGGCATAATATTACGAGGGTTCCGCTGTGGTCGAAGGTAAGGCGGGAAAAAAAAAACAAAGAAAAAAAAAGGTAGAAAAAAATTAAAAAATGCCTTGTTATATCTATATACCGGATATAATTTTTTTTATTTTTCTTTTTAATAATAACAACAACGTGAGGTCTAGCTGAAGAGTTCAAAAGGTCAAGATCAAGATTTTAATTTAATAATATAGATCCAGAAGCGTAATAAATGGTTAATTTAATATGACTTTGACAGAGACTATAGTATCACTAACTCTATGAAAGGAAAAAATTGTTTGAAACAGATTAAATCAGTGAAACTGTATTAAATTTAAATTCCACTGGATATAATATCTAGTGACCGTGAAACATGAAACGAAATTATGGCTAAGGGGCTATCACTCGTGTTACTATAAATAGAATGAAATTTTTAAAAATGTAAAAATTTCGAAATTCTTATTCCTACTTTGTTTCCTTGATATAGAACTAGATGCTTCTAGTGACTCTCTAAAATTACAAAGACATTCTAGAGTGGTAGCTGGTATCCTCCAATGAAATGTGATAGCTCTAATACCGCCCATAATTCTTTCCCTTAGCAAGAGACAAACCACAATCTTTTCTGACATTTCATTGTATCGCCACAATCAATGATGCCTTCACATGAACTAGCCACCATTGGGTATCCTTATTTTTTCCTCTGTGTCCCGGTGTCAAGTTTTAATTAGACGATAATGAAATATTTTTTATTTGTTAATTATATTCTTACAGCAAGTAAGACGTTTAAAAATTAAAAAAAAAGCTTTATATATATTTTTTTACATGCTATTTTTAATTAAAGGGAGTTAAAAATCAACACTATTATTTTATTTCCATTTATCTTTTCTTTTTTTTTTCCCTTCCTTTTGTTCCTTCGTCGTTTGAAGTAATTTTATCACTTAATGGAAATTATATTTCAGGAGAAAATTACAGAGATTTTCAATGGTATAATCTGTACAATTTTTTTTTTCCTTTTTCTTTAGAAGAATCGCCATTCATCAGTATGTTCACAGATAATGGCCCTTATTGTACTACCCTTGAAATAGCTCATAAGTAACCATACAGGCGTGGTGGTAATATACCATGGTCAGGATAATAAGATGAGTATAAGTAAATATAGCATTGACAAAGTCAACATTTTGTACCTTGCGATCTATGGGACAGATGATGTGAAGCTCATCTGCTTTTATGACAGACTGTCAACGAGGGTGTCAAGTGGCCAGCACAACGACCAACAGTGTTTACGTTTTCCAGCATATGTCACGTACACCCCAGAGTAGGGTGGATTCAAGTGCCTCAAAATAATCGGAAACTCTTTTAAGTCTTCATTTGGGGTCAGAATTCGAAACCGTTCGAGTAAAGCCAATCGGCCATCACAAACTGTTAAAAGTTCCATAAACAATCAACCCAAAATAAACAATGAAGTACACGCCTAATTGAGGAACATAATAGAAATGTACACAAGTAAGTATGTTTGTAGTGAGTACATGCATCACTGTACATTTTCAAGGGTTAAAATATTGCAGACTTCGTGGCGCAATGGACTTAGATAAGGGGGTGTAGAAAAAAAAAAAAAGGCATAACATTTTAATTGAAACTCGAAACATCCCTGCAGAGGATAAACCTTAGCTTCCCACTATTTCACGAGGACTCTCTCTCTCCCCATCTATCTTATAATAAGATCCGGACACCCATAAATCTACCTTTCCCGCCCTCGGATGTCAACGCGCACCCGGAGTGGTTCCCATCGTCTGAGTCAATTTATTTCTGCTTGGGAGATACACGAGTTAAACTTGTGGCCCCCAAAACCAAGGGAGGAAAAACAATTAATTGCTGCAACAGGTGTCTATTATAGACATTAATAGGTGAAGGGCTTCAAGGATGGAGCAACCAGAAAGGGGAGGAACCTCAAGCGATGTATCCAGGACTTGAACCAGTGGTTCTAAAAACTGTTTAAAATAAATCTAGCTACTGTAAATGGAAAATCCCGTTAATCGACCATTAGTGAGATCAATCAAGGAAAGATGCGAGTATCCGAAAGACCGAAATTTCGTTAAAATGAACTAACACTATCATTTTTCATTGTACATTTCAGATAACTATTTGATTATAGTATCAGACAACAACAATAACAAACCTTGGTGTAATTGGAATAAATAGTTCAAAACAATGATGCAGGGGCGTAGCTAGAAATTTCCCATCGTTTTTGGAATCCGGGGGGCTTGACCTATTTGGGGGCCCCTGCATTTTGCTTAAAATTTACTTTATAATGTAAAAAACACTCATTTAGAATATAGGGGCCCCCTTCAAGTTGGGGCCCGGAGGGATTTTCAAATTCTCCCCCCACCTCCCCCAAACCCTAGCTACGCCACTGCAATGATGTAACAAAATGAGCCTCGAACGCGCGTGTTTGTGTGTGTACGAGGGGGCTGGAGGCTTAAAGGTGTATTAACTTTAGGAAAAGTGCAGAGCTATACAATTAAAAGACTCACGTTTTTATATACCAGACTTAAAGAACATTTAAAAGAATATATTGTTAGATCGACACAGTGGATGAATCGCTAAAGGTCAGGTCTGACAGTATTTAGCTATATATTCAGAAATCGGGGCCCCTAACGTTCCACGGCGCAGCCCTAACGCGGAAATGATCTTGGCCCGCCTAACTTTACTCATTGTTAGGTCGTTTAGAAACATCCTAGAATTAGTTCCAGCTCGTATAAGATAATCTAGTGTTGTACATATATTCATTAAAGGTAACACATATAACGATTAACAACTTTTAAACAATAATACGTTAGTTGCTTTACATAAATAGTAGCGTCTTTAGCATGTACACATTTGTCTTGTTGTTTTTTGGGGGGTTGCTGTTACGTAACGAATAAATGAATGTAGTTGTGTTGCACAGCTCCCGTGTGGATACGAATCACGAGGAAAAGCCTTAATGTGACAGGCCCTGCATGTGACAAGTCAGGGTCACGTGATTGTGCTCAACAAACACACACACACACACACACAAACTCACGCTTACACGTTAATTTACTTTTTTTCCCCATCTTCCGATCTTTTAATATTTTTTTTTTTTTTTTGTGTCTTCTCGTCTTTTTTTTTTTTTGACGCACACTGCACGAGGCTGTGCCGAGTTGGCGGTGTCAAAGAACAAGCTGCGCCCGAAGACAGACAGGCGCCATTGATTTATCGAGTCTGAGACACAGACACCAGGCCTGACGTCTTGTGGGCCACGGGGCCACGCCACTGGATATTGTGTGATGCACCGATGTTCGTGGGCCCATAGATACGCGCCGGTGAAGTGTATTTTGTGCGGTCGTTATAGATATAGGAGCTTCAACGTGGGCCGTGAAATATGTGACAACGCTCCCGCAAATGATAACACGAGAGGAAAAGTTATTGCCGAGTACAAGATGGCAGTCGTAGATATCGGGGGGGGGGGGGACGCCGGAGCGACAATGTGCCACCTATCCAATTAACAAGTGGCTTTAATCATTTCATAGTGAGTCGCTCTAATTGCTGTTCTCACTAGTGTGGGTGTGTAGCCTTTTGGCAGTCATGATCAATGGAACAGCGCTATGGAACAGCTCTATGGAACAGCTCTATGGAACAGCGCTATGGACCAGCTCAAATAATGCTAACCATCGCAGACACCGAGGCACTAAACTAGATTTGTCAGTACATGAGTGCACACAGTTGCTTGACCATCATCACCATGTACGACCCATGCTAATGAACAGGGTAAAACTCTATACGTATGTGTAAAGGTCTAACACAAATAAAAAACGAATCCAAGCCAACTTTGTAAAATACATTTTTTTTTAGAATTCACTACCGTATTTAACACCTCGATATGGTTAGCGTTTAGTTTAAAAGGCCTGCTGGCTAGTTAATATTTATGCAAAATCGTGTAAAAAAAAAGTGATTATCGCGCCATGAGTGTTTACACATTTATTGTATGCCTATGCAGAGAAATAAAAAAAAAGCTAGTGAACTAAGGTCTAATAGGGCAGCAGCGAAAACATAATATTCTGTAGACATTTAAAACATGAACATTATAGATGATATAATGGGTAGATTCGGCGATTATCCATTATATTTGTAAAAATAGACATCTTCCGACTTAGCCATACATACTGCATATAATGCCCTATATTATAGTGCAGCGTTCCCCAAACGTTTTCCTTAGCGGAACATTTTGCACATTCCGAATATTTAGCGGAACACTTTGTTAGTTCTAAAATTGTACAGTAAGTTACGGTTATTATCTGTACTTTGCAATCTGTGTAATAGTGTGTTTTGTAATTTATATATGTATGTATAATGTAATAAGAAACGATGTACCTTTTAAATTTGTTAAAATAGTGTGGCTAGCCTACTTTTCAATTTGTTAAAATAGTGTGGCTCGCCTACTTTTCAATTTGTTCTCCTAACTATAAGAATGAGTGCTACAATAGCCCCAGGATAATTTTTCTTTTCAACTATGCCCGCCCCTCTACACACACATTACCACTCCTTCATCAACTGGAGTTGTCAAATAAAATAGAACAAATACAAATGTACTATTTTTTAAACATCATTTCTTAGTGAGAAAAAAAAAAGTATTCTCAGATCTGGCATCCACCAAGTACACCACAATTTCTTGTACCGGCGGAACCTTCGTGTTTTGATATGTCCACGAGAAGAAACAAAGCCTCAAATTAAATCGGCCCGCGAGACGTTTCTTTTTCTAAGATGTTACCTCCCTTGAACTGAACTTTGTTTCCGAGAGTAGACAGACAAAAAAAAAGTTCAGCAAAAAACTTGAAAAAGTTTATGTCGGAAAGTAGCAGCCCCCCTCTCCCACCTTCACACCATACTAACCCGCACACAAAACGTTTTGAAACGAGAAATACTAACATAAAAATCTGTGGGAAGATAGTTCCGAAATGTCTTTAACAAAAAAAACAAAACGAAAAGAACTCTACTAGAAACTAAAGCGTTTATCAAAATGTTCTCCGAGCAAACGATGGTGAGATTTTTTTTACAAACTCCTTCTCCTCAAGTGTCAAGTGTGAATTACAAACTCCTATTGAATTAGTTAAACCTGTGAAAACTGTCCAGAATTATCTTTTAAAAAATTAACCCCACGAATCATTAGTGTTAGATCTAAAGTCAGTAAAGCCTTGTTAATTACTAGCAACTTTTTATCGCACAGAGAGATATTTTGTTTTGCACAGTGTTTATATATTTTTAGGTATATTATGTCTACATTAACTATATATAATATTATTTATTTGGTAAATAAGCACATTTGCCTCTATTTTAACTGGGTTATTAAGTCTGGAACTGAAATATAATTATACTAGCGCCGAGGCAAGCCAAAAGTAAAGTCTAGTATCTGGTTGATTCAGGTTGATCATAAGCACATAAGTCTCAAAGTCAAGCTCATACATATTGTCTTTAGGATTGCCCCAAGATTTGTAATGTTTAATGATCAAACCCAGACTAGAATTCCTAAAGATTACAGTCTTAGACTAAGTCTAGGATGAGAAACGATACAGATCTATTATCTATAGAATAGATAGGGCACTATATAATATAGAATAGAATATTGAATATATATATAGTGAGCAATACTACCTCAGTACCATGACGGGTTAAATGTGTCTTCTACATAGAGTCACGTGATCACAGCTGAACAGATCGGCGTGTAGCCTACAAATGTTATAAATTCTAGACTTAGAATAAAATGAAGAACTATAAACAGAGCAGCTACTTACCCTTCAAATTATAATCCAACAATAAGAATAATAATCCGTTGTTTTAATAAAGGTAATCCTTTTTTTTTTTGTGCGTTACACTTTCAGTGGTGTGAAAACAAGTTCAGGTGAATTAAATCCTTCACTTTGTAATCCTCATCAAGAAATATGTTTCGGTCCAGTTATAAAGCTGGTCAATGATTTTACTTTAATGGTGATGTGACAATAGATCCAAAGAGAACTGAGATAAAAACAAATTGTTCCAATAACTTTTGTTTCTCTTTAATCAATTAATGAATGTCGTGTTTGTATAAGTTAGTTTAGTTAGCTGTTTAATTTGATTACAAGAAAAAAAAAACATGTTAATTTTAAAGCTTGGTCTTGAAATAAGCCTTCTATTACTTTTAAAAATTGAACATACTAATTAATTAATCTACATTTGCCTTTTTTATCATTGTAATATGGTGACTATATATAATATATTATATATATATATATACAGACTAGTTAACATAGATCTACTTGTTAGATATATTCATGTCTCGACTCATTGTAAACACATTCTCTTTTCTTTTCTAGATCTAAAAATAAACTAAAATCTAGATCTAGTAATAAATACCAAGTCTGCCGGCTACGATTCTACTGTTACATTTGTTGCGATGTTAGGGAATGAGTGTGAGTTATCAGGATAAGTCGAGGATTCGTATTCGGTAACACAAGACACAAGACATTTAGCCTAAAGGTCTAAATATTGTGTTCATAATACTCTATCATCTATATTGATCTGGAAACTAGACTATTTTTAATTGTGAAAAAATACAATTCGATTTTAGACTTCAATTATCTTGTTTTGAAGGAAAGTCTGTAAAGACTCATTTATAAGATAAGATGCATTTTCGATTAAATTATCATAAAATATTATCCGTTTAAACATACTAACACATCATAAACTCGTAGGATTGATTTAAAAAAAACGCGCTAAAAAAAAAAAAAAAAAGAGTATTTAGATTCTATATAGATCTTTATCT
>JADKLZ010047123.1:0-13853 GCA_021533235.1 Biomphalaria straminea | reverse complement strand
ACATTCACAGTGAAACATTTCTAAGTGGAGTTACTCTGAAGTCTTTTTATTTTAAATGTGATCACAAGGGAGCACAAATATTTTGGTATTTATTTGGTAGTATCTTCTTGGGGATGGTAAAAGGATAAACTTACCATTAGGATATTGTTTATTTTTGAATACAAATGTGTAAGTTTAGTGCTGAAGCAATGAAAGATACAAAGTAGCGTCACTGTATTTACATTTACAGCTAGATTGCTACTTACTCACTGAAACTTATATGTAGTGTATTTTTTTTGTGTTCTGTTGAGAGGTATACAGTTAAAATAGAGCCTTTGTCTAATATATCACTAACAGCTGTCTGTCTTGGTCAGCTCTGTTAAGATTGTTGGTAAAAAGGGGGAACTACGATGTAGTTTTTGTGACCATTGACCTCTAGGTGGCAAGTGCGGTTTGACGAAACACTAATGATAAAAAAAGATTCGTTTTTGGGAATCTGAATAGTTAAAAATGGTTTGTTCATTTGGTACTGTGTTGCTACTGGTTGTCAAATCAGAGGGTCCATGGTTTGCACCCTGGTCAGAACTGTCCCTAATTTTGCTATATTTAATTTATCATTTTTTGTCATTAAACTTTGGTCCCTAGATCTGCCTTTATATAAGTAAAATGTAAGCAAGATATTGTTTAGATTTTTTTTCATGTACTTCATTTATTTCAAGCTGTTATAGCATACCTTAAAATTACAAACCCAACAGTTCGGTAACCAATAAATATATTGTTAAATATTTTTAATATGATTTAGATGTTAAATATTTTTAATATGATTTAGATCTTTCCAATGTTCAATTCAGAATTAAAAATAATTACATCCTAGCCCAAACCTACAGTAGGACAACAGGAGATGGCAAATGAACCTGGGACCATTTAGATGACTGAACAACAGTTCAGTGCGCATACCACACAACCAGGCAGCTATATTGAGCCTGACAACATATAATGTCTTCCTTTTTTTCTTGGTTTCTTTGGGGTTGGCAAGTTAATTCCTTTTGTCACAATACTCTGATTGAACTGCAGCCAGGGTATGGTGAAGCAGATTCATTGGCATGTCACAAAATCTGTCCAAAGAATCTTTTCTTGCTTTTTTAGCTGGTGTGTTTCCCAATGCTATGGCTTGCGCTAATGAGCCTGAGGAAAACAGCTTTGAATGGGATAAGCTGAGTAGAATCAGGGATGCAGTCAACCCTTTGAATATGAATGAGGTAAGTACAGTTAGTACAGTTGCCAATGTTGATGTTGGAAGTTGCTGCCAACTTAGGCTGGTTTCTTGATCATTGTACACTTGTACAGGCATACAGCCTAGATGTCTGCAACTTCTAACTTGTCAGATAATTTCTCTCTTTACATATGTAAGAAATGTACACCTTACTGCGTTTTAAATTTGTCAAACCAGCATTGGCTATCATAGAAGTAATGTTTTTCAAGATTTTAAAAAATTTGCTTTCTCTTGTAAAATAGCACCAGAAATCATAGCATACATGTTCCTTTTTTGTTTAATCGTAAAGAGTTTCCTCAACTTGGGATATTTGTTAAATTAAAAGGTTTTTCAATAGGTGTCATCTTTAGTCTATTTTCACAAAATGTTCTTTTTTTTTTCTCCTTATTTTTCTTAATGTCATAAATGGTTGGTCACCCAATGCCATCATCATCATTCCTTTGTGTTCCTGGTGGAACTTAGGGCCTCGACAAAAACATACCACTCTCCATGGTCTCTTGCAAGTTTTTTTATGGCTTCCCAGCTCTTTCCTGGTCCTCTCGGCTTCGTCCAGTATGCTGCGTCGCCATGTTCGTTTTGGTCTTCCTCTACGTCTTGTTCCCTGGGGGTTCCACTCTAAGGCCTGCCTAGCGTTGTTGTTGGTATCTTTTCGAAGGATGTGACCAATTCATCTCCACTTCCTCTCTTAGATCTGCACCTCCATATTTTTCTGCCCACTTATCTCCCACAGTTTTGTATTTTCTACTTTGTCGTACCACTTTATTTTTAGGATATTTCTCAGGCATCTGTTGATGAAGGTCTGTACTTTTTTTGTTGTCGCTTCAGTTGTTCTCCAATGCCATAAATCCCAAAAAATATCAGTTAAAATCTGTTAATAATTTTCAAATTTTCTGGAAGATATTTTTTTGCCTACCTTTGTCAATTTTGCTCACTATTGAGCAAGGTGTAACAAAAATTCAACATTTAAATAAGACTGGTATACTGTCATCACAGAAAGACACTTACTAATGTATTACCACTTAGCAAAGCAAAGAAAGGGAAATAAGTTGGTATAAATACTCACATATTTGATCGTAAACCAGTCTTAGAAATTATTCTATATACGTAAATTTGAAAAAAAAAAATTGAAATGAACATATATTATTTATATCAAATTAATATTCATGCAATGTACAGAAACTACCAGTTCTATCCCATCCTGTTAATAAAAAATAACACTCATATTAAAAAATATTTTACCATGTATGCTATATGTAGCAATCAGTTTGAATTATGAACACAATTGTAGATCTTGTATTTGTTTTCTGTTTTTAAGTCCAGTGAGAAAAAAGTCAATCCCTTTCGTGATGATGGTAGGATACAGAAGCGTAAACTGCCACTCAGGCCTAGCTTGAGTGAAAATATAGAGATGGTCACGCCTGTTAAACAGGTAAGGTTCATTAGGAGAAAAAACACATTTCCTAAAATGGTTTACTGGTCATGGGTGTTGGTGCAATGGAACTGTCAGAAGGGTGTTAGACTTAAGTTATTCCTTGTCATATTTTCAGAAATGTGCATGTATACATTTACCACAGATTAGTACATTTACAAAGCCTTTGTGTCATGGCAATGATCATTGTTTTCAAACTTGTTCTGTCTTGATTGTAAAATGAGAAATATTTGACTTTTATTTACTTTATAGAAGAAAACAAGCGGAACAGTCATCTATTTCCCATTTGTAAGTCACGTTTCACTTGTACACTAATTAGACTTCTGTTTGAATTAACATTTTCTAAAAGATTATAATTTTTATTATTTCATAATTTCTTTTTTTTTTTTTTTTGTTTTTCCACGTAGGATCCGGACGGCCCCATCTATCCTCCTCCCAAGCCAACGTTAAATTTCAAAGGTAGATCTGGGAGGCCCAACAAAGATGTTCCTAACAGTGGTGTGTCTTCTCTATTACCGTCTGCTCAAAAGGCTAACTCTGAGAATCTATATGCAGCTAATTGGAGAACAAATCCCTAGATTTATGTTCAAAAACTTTATAAATCTAATTATTAGGAGTAACTGATGAAATTAATTCAGCAGAAAGTATATCTAATTATTTGGCCTATATGATGACATCATTAATTACTCAGCAGAGAGTTAGATTGAAAAGCAAGCACTAAGCAATTTCAAATCTGCCTGATTAGATTATGAAATAATTTGAATTTTACTTTTTTTTTATTCCGTAGTTCATAATCATTATTAATAGGTGAAACTAAAAAAGAATAAGAAAGGATTTATTTTTTTTTTAATTTTTTTTGTGTGTGAAAGTTTATTTTTTACAGTCACTGACTTTCTTAATTTTTTTTTAAAGTAATTAAAGCCTTAGTCATTTATTTTACTTTCTTTAATTTTGTATCTCAAAACTGAATCCAACTATGTTGTTATTCCTATTTTAATCAAGCCAAATTATATTTCAATTTGTAATAGATTCTTGTAAAGGTCTTGGAGATATTTTTTTCAATTATATTTTAAGTGTAATGAATTACATACATTGCTGGGCTTTTATTTTCATCTTTTTTTTTCCTTCTCTTTTGATGGTGTCAGACGCGGCCCTAGTTCTCTGATCAATGAACATTGTCTGTGTATCTTTCTTTTTTTTATCTATCTATTTATCTTCTTGCTATTTATTTATCCTTTTAATCTTCTATCCCTCCATCCATACAGGCATCCAGAAATTTGATTTACTGAAATCTTAAAAATTGGAAAGCAACATTTTTGTCGATTAATTGATGCAAGATTGATGCGCTTATTGTTCTTGTATTCTGAACTTCAAAATCTGCTCTATTTTTGTTTTGTTGATCCAGTTTGATATTTACAGATACACGGAGAGAGTTTTGTTGCTCACATTTAATGTAATAGTAGCCTTCCCCACTTTATAAAATCTAGTCTGTAGTTGAATATAACATATTGAAGAAAAAGACAGTGGCATATAGTTTGTAAATATTTGTTTTATGCTGTGTATTGTTATTTCATGTTTTCTGTAGTTGAATATAACATATTGAAGAAAAAAACAACATATAGTTTGTAAATATTTTTTTTATTCTGTGGTTGTATTTTTTTAAACTGATGCATTTAGCAATGCCGCTTAAAGATTCTCTAAAGTGCAAATGTATTTGTAACATTTAAAAGAAAAAATATATATATTTTTAAGATTGAATAATATGTAAAGATTTACAAGTGTCAAGATAAATGAATTTGTATAGATAAATTATGATAACAATGCCCCCTGGCCATTGCTTAATTTGTTTGTATGATTACATTATTTTAAAATGTGTGTAATTATGTTTGTCTTTCTGTAGCATGATTTCCTGAGAGATTGTAGTTATCTGAAACTAGAATGAATTGCAGCTATCATAATTCAATTGTGTTCCTGGTCCAAGTTGTATTAAATTACCCACAGAATTAGATTTTATTTCTGAAACTTTGATTAGTGATGTTACATAGAGAAGTTCAATTTTTTTTAATCTGTACTGCAATGATGTTTCCTGTATCATTATTTCTCAGCTATTGGTTATATTTTCTAAAATATGCATTGGTAGAATTGGTGGACATAGAAGATGAATAAACTAATGCAGATTTTAAAAAATATAACATAGTCTTATTTTACATTTGCTCAATGTTTTAGAAAAAAAATATGAAAAGAATGGCATTAAGATAAGATAACTCATCATGGTGAGTGTGATGCTTATCATTTAGTGATTTCCCCTGAATTTTTTTTTTTTTTAAATACATAACAGGTTTTAAACATAACAAACTATTTTGTGTTTTTTATTTTGTCATGTATTAACTTAGTAATTTGTTTAGTAATTTACTGCAGACTGAGGTGCATCTATGATATTTATCAATTGTATTCTGCTATAGCATTTTAAATGGGATGCAATACCTTTAATGGGGCAAGTTATTCTAACCACCAAAAGCAATTTCCTTTGGAGCTTTAATTAAATTCTTTGCACATCAAATAAATGAAAGGACTGACATAGTTCAATAATTTATTCACCCAATTTTAAAAGGTGGAACGTTATAAACTTTTTTTTTTTTTTCGCAAATCACTAATTGAGTTACCTATTACCAAACTTTTTTTTAGCAGGGCCAGCCTTACTAATTGTGGAGCTCATCTAACTTTTATTTCAAAACAATAATAACTATTAATTAGACCATTATATCAATGTTTATTATACAACTTGCTTAGGAAGCAACTCAAATACAATAGGCACCAATGGGTTAATTCAGGTTGCATCAATCCTATGATACGATCAAAATATGTTAACCCTTTAAAACCTACTTCTTTAAAAGCCTATGACAAAAGCCATGACTGATCATGACATGCTAAATGTCAATTGTGGGGCCCACTATCAAATAAGGCAGGCCCTGATGTCTAGTATGGAGCTTCTTTGCACAAAGCAAAGATTATTTTATGTTTATTTTATTCTTATATATATACCATATTTAATTGTGTTGTTTCAACTATTGGCTAAGAAAATAAATCAAGCACAATTGGGCATCAAAATAAATCCTACTTCTTTAAAAGCCTTTGACAAAAACCATGACTGATCATGACATGCTAAATGTAAATTGCGGGGCCAACTATCAAATAAGGCAGACCCTGATCTCTAGTATGGAACTTCTTTGCACTATGTTTCTTTTATTCATATATATATATATATTTAAAAAAAATATATATACCATATTTAATTACGTTGTTACAACTATTGGCTAAGGCAATAAATCTAAGCACAATTGGGTATCAAAATGACCTACTTAAGACACAAACCTATAGAAATATAGAGTATGATATACAGATATATGGGGTAACAGAGGACCTCTTGGTTCTTGATATTACATTAATTTTCTTGCGATGTTCTTGGTGGAATAAAATGTTCTGGGGGATTACATTAAATTATTGTGAAAATTAAGCACAGCAAAAAAAAAAAGAGAATGGGATTAATAGTAATTTGAACAAAGAAGAATGTAAAATGCGTTTTATTTGTGTAACTTAACCAAAAAAAAATTGTTTGAGATACTTTTTTCACTGTTTCAAACGTTATTAAAAAAAAAAATTAAAAGGGAGTCTATCGAGGAGATGTGTGTGTGTGTGTGGGGGGGGGGAATGGTTAAGACTATGGGATCAAATTGATGGAGTCATCAGGGCACTGAACCTTGACCAATCGGTCATGTTAACAGCCCCATTCAATCAGGGGGGAGGGGAAGTAATTCAATTAGTTCAGGGCTTAATTACTAGCTGAGAGGTCGAGCGATTCAAAAAGGTGTGCTGTCATGTTCGTCTGCTAGCACATGTCATGTGACATAAGCTGTAGGCCTACTTTATAAGCTAGCATATATATTAGTTGTTCAACTCAGCGGTTCTCAACTGTTTGTGTTTTTCCATCCCAAGTTCTTGAGCTTTCACTTTGTGACCAGCGACGACTGTTTAACAGATTGGCAGATAACAATCCATGAACATTTCTTTCCCTGTTATTCGACTGGAGTTAATTGATGATCGAAAGCGTTAAGCAAGTTAAGTTTACAATATCTTGTAGCACGTTTAGTACACTAGGCATAGTGATTGTCTCCTCAGGCACTAAGAACAAGTCGTTCTTAACTAATCTTTCAAGCTTTTGCCTTAGAGCATCTCACCAAAACATCGAAGGGTTAACTTTAAAAAATGTAAATCTACTGACCAAGGGACATTAGACGGGCCTACTAGAAATGAAAGGATAGAGTTAACACCCTTGACAAATATTTAAATTCGTGTTTTAAGATATGGGAGAGAGTGGATATTGCGAAATAAAGTCCGACAACTCTTCTACACATTATCATACTGAAAGGAGATGCTAATGGAAACCCAAACATCTGCACTGATTGAGGACCGTTGGTTTATGCAGTAAGTGAATAAGTAAAAGAAATATAGGGATGGGGGGGGGCTGCATTGAAGGTCGTCAGAACACCCATACAATCTGTGGTGTATACACACTGGGGGAGGGGGGTAAGTGTGGGGACCACTACTCTGTGCTAATGGTAAGAAAACCGGTTTCAAAAGACATTCCTCTGATAGATGATTCTATAACTAGTTGAAAATGTTATGTTTTTTTTTGTTGGTTGGGGGGGGGGGGGAGTAAGATATCCTCTCCTCATCTCTCTTACACACACACACTCTCTCTCTCTCTCTCTCTGTCTTCTATCTCTCACTCTCTGTCTCATAAAACTTGTTGACTCTATGCCTATATTTAAGCTTTACAATTGTGAAAGCTTTCAATGTCAACGAATGTTGAAGCAAAAAGCACAGCAAGTTCTTTCCACCTAATAAACTAACTTCTTATCTCACACAAGATCCCTCACATTCCCCTTCTCCTAAGCATCATCTCATATTTACTTTGTAGGCCTATAGGCATGCTAAAAAAGGCGTGGCGTATTTGTCATGGGAGATAAGTATTAGTATTCGCTTTCTTTGAATATTAAAAACAATCTTGGTAGTTGTCCCCCTTTTGTATTAAGGAAAAGAGGAGTAGAGGAATATAGTGAAATTTAGTGTATATAGTGACATAGGCCTATCATTTAACCACATCTCGAAACTAAAATGTTCTTTAATGCATCTTTTATAACATTAATAAACTTGACAACTACACATAGATCTAGATCTCCGTCTGAAGATATCATAGGACTATAGACAGTGGCGTAGCAAGTTATCCTTGGGTCCGGGTTCAAGAATATGTTGGTGGGCCCCCTACCCCAAGTAAGTCAAATGAATAGTGTGTCAGAACAACTGAAAAATCTGAATGTATGGGTATGTTAACCAAAAGAGATTCCAATACTTTCTGCTTTATGTAGGTTTTCCTTCTCATTTTTCAACATTCCCAACGCTGACTGCGCTTACAATTCTAATGCTCCTCTAATTGGTGCAACTACCATGCGTTTTTTTTTCATTGAGAAACACAAAGAGCTTTGGTACATCAAAACATCTTAATCTCATTGTTGTGAGAGCATCATTTCTTGATGACCACATTGTGTATATTATATACTTTGTCTTCCTATTGGACTTAAGACACGCCCATCTTGAGATGCTGTGAGCAAAAAAACACGAGGCTGTAGAGAACTGCAACGTCTTGAACACAGCTGACGGAATCATTTAAAACCAAGTTTAAGTCGTGGTTAGCATAATAAACATAATGCAGGAGCGACTTCTTTTGATGAAGCATTACCCTAAGACTATATTAGGTTCTACTATCCACGTATATTGGAAGTACCATTCACTTTAGCCTCGAAGTTTTAACTCTTTCTCTCCGTAATTATTTACCACATTCTGGTGGAATCAACGTTGGTATCGTCGATTCGGAGAGAAAGAGTTAAAGATAAATTGGGATTATTCATTAGTTGGAACATTTTTAAATTCTAACCAAAAACGAACAACTAGAAATGATTCTCTAATTGCTATTTTTGGGGTATTCCGTCATTGAGATCACAGAACAATTGTTTTTTTTTATAATGCTAATTTGATCAACTTTAAATTTGTCTTGAGTGCTCTCAACAATAAAAGGGGAAAATGTTGCGGATTGGACCTCTATACTGTAGCCAGAACTGCATTGCCAAACAGCTCTATTATCTTGTTTTGAATCTACTGGGCTTTGTTTTCCTGTCAGATTTTATATTCATAGCAATAAGGACAAGTCAGTGTTAAATCCTTTTTTTAATACTAAGCATTGGTCAGAGTTCCTTATACTTATACATCATTATTTACTTTTGTATAGATCAGCTGTATGGAGGACATCGTTCTGACCACGGCTAATGCGTAGGCATTCATCTCCGAAAGACACTATTCCATGATCATGTTTTTGTAAAAAAATGAGGCCTAATGGTGTTAACTTTCTCTAAGACCTTTTTTTGAACAAACACTGCATTGGTCAAAGAAAGAGAATGACACTTCCATGAAAACTTTGACATTTCTCTACCTTCTAAATCTTTGTTATAAACCTAATTTCAATCCAATATCCAATTTTGGTTTTACCATTCATTGTAACAGAGCAAACACATTCATCTTAAACGCTACACAAGTAACATTTGCTTCCTAAATAGGCCTATATATTTTTTTTGTAAATTTCATCTCCTTTAAACAACAACAACAAAAAAAAAATCTCTAATGAATACTTGAAACATTTTTTTTACACAATACAAAGATAACAAAACAATTTGATGAAGACTTCCGAGGACGCTGTTGTCCTAAATGAGTGTTCTACACTATTTCAAAGTATCTAATTCATTAGCTCGGACTCAAAAGTTTAAGATTCACAACTATAAGGATGCTTTTTTTCCCTCTTAGGAATCCTTGGGCCTTAGGCCTCTTTCTTGGGCATTCCTGCCTGTCTTGTGGGCTTTTTCTTTTACATTTGTAATTTTTTATTTGTAAGTAATAACAAAATACTAATACTACTACTATTAATAATAATAATAATACATAGCTATTGAACCAATCAGAGACAGGAAATAATCAGGATTACATATCTACAACTTAAGTAAATATGCGACAAGTAGGTCAAAGATGGTGGCAGTTTAGGTGTCTAGGGGATTTATAGAATTTGAGGACCTTGACTTGCACATAAACTAACAGGCACAGCGTTATGAATGCAGGCAACAAATACGGTTTAAGTAAATATATGTACAGTTTAACAATAGAAAGGTAAAATAAGTAAAAGGTAAAGTGCTGTACAGGGTTAAGGTGGGGCCTAACTATTTACATCAAATAAGACTATCATCATAAGATGTGAGAACCAAGTGGTCTGAGTGTCATTAGGCTGGTTGCTTAGCTTTGAGTCCTTTGCTGCTCTGATGAGATTGGTGTGGCTGATGCTGACGTTGTCTGTGGGTGGGCTGGCGTGATTGATCCTAGCGCACGGGACAGTCCAACGATACGTAGCTGCAGTGACGATTCTCTAGCTAGCGATTGTTGATCGGACTCTTCTTGTGTGTAGTAAGTAAGGCTGGTATCCTCAGATCTGGTGTCAGTAGACTGGTAACAGCGTTACGAAGTTAGGGCTTCAAGTAGAAGTAACCTGTAATAAAAGCTGCAACGAGATGCGTAGATCGGCTTAGCCATAATGATGACACTGGGAGGCAGACGCCTTTTCGTGAAGGACATCTTCAGAATGTTAAATAGAAACTATAGACTAGTTTCTCAATAGTAAGGGGAGTTAATCAAATAAATATTGCATTCCAATCAGGGGAGATGACAATAGTAATAATAATAGTGAAGTCTCACAAAGGGAAACAACAAATAGTAACGTAATATTTGATGTATAGAAACTATAACTTAGTTTCACAAATATCAAAGGGAGCAAACACACACACATATATATATATATCGTATCTAATCAGGGGAGGCTACAATTATAGTGATAGTTGAGAAGTCTTACGAAGGGGAGTGACAATTAGTCAACAGTGATGTACAGCCGCCAAGATGAGATCATCACGAGTCGCTAGACTAACGAGTTGAAAGAGGAAGGGGAGAGATGGCTGATGGTCAGCGATCAGGTGGCTATTGTTTACATCTGGCCGTGTGGCCACAATAGAGCACGCTTGATTTTGAGGAAACCTCAGAATTTTCACCATTCCAATCTGGCTTTATCATCACAGGAATCCTTGTGCCTTTGGGCCTCTTTTCTTTGCCTCTTTTTGGGCTTTATAATATGCCTCTTATAAGGGCCATGTTGCCTCTTTTGTGGGCTTGCTTTTTTTAAATAATACTATTTTTTATGATTCAAAGTATTAAATCATAAACAATTGATTGCCTAACCTAGAAAGTATAATAATAGTAATAGCAATATTATTTAATAGCAAAGACATACCGCTTAACCATTAAAATGTCCCTGGAATACTGCAAGAAAATGAAAATTAAACTAGATAATTCTCCACCCTAAAATCAATAATTTTCCTAAATATCAATTCTTAGTGATTTGGATGAAACACTTTGTCATTATGTAGAGCTTTCAGCCAGCTAGCCCAAACAAGATTCCTGTATGCGGATACAATGATTAAGTTGAAGTATTGTTACTATTTTTTTTAGTTGTGAGCGGACAAATAACAACAAAGAAAATATGATACAAAACATTATTTATACAGAAAAAAAAAGAAACATATTACGCTTAGAGAAAATTGAATAATTAACATTGTTTCGAAATTTTAATTCGTGAATTAGTGTCATTAGTTCTTGCGTGGGCCCGAACTAGTCAAGAGTCATGGTCTCAAGTGCAATCAACCCCTTTGCGCTATTGTTGCTAGTCCACAGGCTGTGGGCCCCTAATGGTCCTGGGCCCGGGTTCATTGGGCCCCTTCGCGCCATGGATGCTACGCCACTGACTATAGATAAGAACTATAGAAGGGTAAGCGACGTTTTAGACGCTGCTATTTTGGCGCAATGGTTTCTTTGCACATTGTTTTTTCCCCACTGCACTATATTATAGTATATATAGTATACATTTTACCCATCCACTTGACCAATTCACGAACTCATATTGCAAACTATGGATGGCTGCCTGGTCGCGAGATAGGTGCTCGGAACTTATCGTCTGATTTGGTCCCAGGTCCCGGCCATCATGAGGGAGGTTTGGGTTTGTAGGATGTACTCATCTTCAATTATGAGGGAACATTCAAAACATGTAAAACATGAAATGTCAGATTCTTACCTGAGACATGCCCCCCCCCCCCTAAAATCTAAAATTTAGGGAAGGTATATGAAATGCACAGGATGACATTCATCAGTTTTCTCTCTCTCTCTCTCTCTCTCTATCTCTCTATCTATCTATCTCTCTCTCTCTTAACAAAGCTTATATCAATTCACTCTGTCTTTTCAACTCCTCTCAATTTTTCTCTAACTTTCTCTTATCTTTATGTATCAGTCTAGAGACCTATGGATACCGATTGATAGACGGATATAGAGATTATGACCTGCATATGGAAATCCTACAATATTGTTCTTCAGATTATACTTTGCCGGTGGGGGGTTGGAACCGCTAATCACTGTGTCAAAGGATAGGCCCTAATCTACCGCTTTTGTCCTCTGTTGATCAGCGAAAACGCATTTTAAACATGAGCATTATGCCGTGTGATTGTTAAAAGAGTTTAGCCGAATGCTCTTCAAGCTCTAGGCGTGTAAGCCTACTTGAACCAACCGTTCTGTCTGGAAGAGGTCCAAGTGAATGTCTATGGAAAAACATTGCTATTTCCGATGTATCTGGCACTCCGGTCGCATGGACTAGAACATGGCCGAAGGCCGAGCACACCGGGAACCCCCGCCATTTTCCTATGCTGTACCAAGCTAGCCATGCAGGACACGCCATTAGTGTAACGGTCCCTTGAGGAACGGCGCATGGATTATCGACAAGGACGTGGAAGCTCTCTTTCAACTCCGCATTGTGCGATGGGAAAGCTCTCGCATTGCCTTGGACAATCCCCGGGAGTTTTGTTTTGCTATTCATTTAGTCTAACCACTTCCACTAGTGATCGTTTCCACCCGAGTGCCACGTTGAGGCAGAATAGAGTACTCTGGATTTTCCCTGTTACCTATCCCTTAGTCTGGTGGACCGTTGAGGCACGAAGCAAGACTTGTAGACCGTCCTTCTTCATTCCTCTCTATCCTTTGCCCTGATTAGAACTTCTTTCAGTGGTAGGCCCGGAAGACTCTGGATTTATCTTTATTTATCTCTCAATAAAGTAGAAGTTATTTACCTTATTCGATATCGGAAAAAAAAATTAATTACCATTAATTGTACAAAGTTTTAACTTGATCCAGTATGGGTGTGAGAGAAATGACGTGTTCAATTATCTAAGGCACATTTTGTTCCTCCTATTTCGTATGACTTGAGCTCAGGGAGGCAACACATTGAACTTGCGTAGGCAAATGTTGACAGTATCCAACACTAGGTGCCAATATATGACAAGACGTTTGAAGAAAGGAATGGCCCAGTAGAGAATGGGTTTGAATGAGGGGAAAGGGTGGTGGATACAATGTTAATGTGTGGGCGAAGAAATGCAGTGGAGAGCTGGTCGAATGACTAATAAGAGCTTCGTTTTTTTTTTTTTGTTGCTTTAATTGTTTTCGTCCATTGAGTGGCCTCAATGTTGTCATGAAAGGCGGGTAACGTTCGGCGTGGATCCAATCTGCCCCTCCCCCTTTTCACTGTCAACATTGTATCAATGACTCGACTACTAAGAAAAAAAAAAATAATTTGATATCATTGGGTTCTACTGACTGGAATTTTTCGTACTTTTAGGTATGTAAGAAACACTAGCGGATCCAGAACTTTGGAGTGGGGGGGGGGGCGATTTTTTTCCAAACCCTAACCCTCACGCCCAGTAAACCCTAACCCTATACATAAACGTGCGTACAACATACATATATATATATATATATACACGAGAATAAAAAAGCAGTGCTTTTTAACCTTCGTGGAAAAAAAACAGTCTTGAGGCAAGCTGGGGGTCTGAGAGGGAGGGCTGTAAGTTTCGCCAGTGGGATTCGGGGCAAAGCCCCGACGCTAGAAGCGTTTTCTTGCATATTTCACTGCAGTAACGCATTCTTCTGAAA
>JADKLZ010047122.1:0-36591 GCA_021533235.1 Biomphalaria straminea | reverse complement strand
AGTTCTCTCAACTACACTTCTTTAGTTCTCTCAACTACACTTCTTTATTCTCCCCCCTCTCTTTTATCCCTCTTTCTATCTACATCAATATATATTTATATGTGTGAAAGAGATTTCTGGAACAACGTTTATGCGTTCAGTAAATAAATGGATTTAAAGGGACATTACTGTGTCTTGGAATTTATCATTCTCCGATGATTGAAAGTCTACGATAGATGCATATTTCTTATTGGAAGTTAAAAAATAGGTTTGGAAGATCCGGCTATAATTAATAGTATGCAGCAATCCTAATGTGTACTGATAGTACTACTATATAAACCAAACACTGACCAAATTAGTCGTAGACAGCAGTGACAATACATATTGTTTTTTATTGAAAGTACAGAGACGAGGTTATTTGAAACCTACATGCTTCACTTTTGAAAAATAGTTTGACTATTTCTAGTATTTATTTACTTAAAGCGATATTGTCTACACGGCTTCACAATCAGGCATTTTAAGAATCTCCGCCTTTTCTTACTCCCCCCCCCCCTAAATATTTTGTTCGCCAAGAATAGCGCACTATCTGCTATACCGACCATGACGTCAAGGCTCAAAACACGGACAGACACACTCACAAAATACAATCTTGGAACTTCAGTTTATTTTCTTTTTATAGCGTATCATTTGAAATAGCGGATATTTTCCCCTCGCCTATCACAAATTACAAGTCAGATAAGCTTCAAGAAATGTGTCTCAGCGGAGGGTGGGCTTTCTAGTAAAAATTTGGCGCGTTGAGCGCTGTGAGAGGGGATCTTGGGGAACTCACCTGCGGAGATTAGAATATTTAACGTCAAGATACTATCGCAATACCGCGAAAACACGCGGCTCCCCATCCCTTTTCGCTCCGGCATCATTGCCTTGACTCGCCTCGAGGTGACTCGCTTCTTCAGAACATTCACCCACTGCTAACTACTTTCAAACATACCGAACGTATCAACGCGAAGATCTCCGTGGAAACTCTAGCAGCGGGAGGTCTTCGGGCAGGACTTGGGCGTTGATTTAATCGTCTGCTGATGTCTTCCTTGTGGAGTGGCGTCCATCGGTGAGCCAAGCGGAGATACAATGATATCTGAGGATTTATTTTTGTCACTTCTTGATTTTTTTACTCGCCTACTTCAAAACCCGCAGACATCCTTGTTTTAAAGTCGTAAAACTTGTCCGGACTAGTTTTTAGAAAAACACCAGGTGTTTTCACTTTTTTTTTTGTGTTTAAGACTTGAACATCTCTTGAAAGTAAGAATTTAAAAAGTACGAAATACTTTTTGAGGAAAAACACTTGGCTACCTAAGGGAGTGTCAAGTTCGAACCTCGATGCAGACGAGGAATTTTTTAGATTTGACTTCAGCTGAACTGTGTTTGTTGAGCGGCCAAACACCAGACGGAAAACTTTCTCTCATATAAACTTCCCAAAACGTACTACGAACACATACTATCTTATCTTATCTTATAAATTACAAACGTCACTTCAAAAAAGAAAATAATTACGTCCTACGCATTTCATGTCAATCCACTATAGCACGAAGTCGTACTTTATTAACGAATGAAAAAGAAATTAATGCGAGTTTGTTTTTTTAAATTGTAATAGACAGGGTTACTGCAGCCATCGAACTGTGAAAATACGCAAGCTTAAAATCTAGTCTTGGACTCTGATTGTAGAGCTAGCAAAGAAATTGAGATGCCCTGGAAAGATCCTTGGTATCACTTTTGAAGACCGCATCACAAATCAGGGTTACTACAGCGATAGAACTCCACGATGACCTGATAGCTAGTGTTAAAAAAGCAAACTAAAACTCTACAGCCATATTACAAGGTCTTCGGAGCTCGCAAAGACCTTTCCTCAGGGAACAGTAACAGGAAAATAAAGAAGAGGCAGTAGAGGAAGCGATTGGGACTTACTTAGACTTAGCTCCTCCCGCGCCGTTCGGCGCATTGGGCGGCAAGCTGTCTCCATAAAGATATGTCATTGGCAATACCTGCAGCCTCCTCCCACCTGGTGTCCACTGTTCTGAGGTCCTCCATAAAGGTATGACGCCAAGTTATACGAGGACGTCCCTCTTTGCGTTTTCCTCGTATTGGCCTCCATGTCATCGCAATTCTTGGTATGCGTAGTTCATTTTGTCGTAGAAAATGTCCCGCAAACCTCATGCGACGTTCTGTCACAACCTCACTAAGTGTTCGACTCCCAGTTCGGCATAGGATTTCCTTGTTTGAGACTCGAGCTGTGTAACTGACTCTCAGAATCCGTCTCAGCCATTTTTGTTGAGCCACATTTAGTCTCTTCTCCATCTTGATAGATGACTTCCATGTCTTTTATGCATATGTTGCAGTTAAATGACGATTGTGTTGAGAAGGTGTATTTTTATCTCGAGTCCAATGGCAATGGCGTTGCACTACTCGGGGTTACAAATAAAAGTATACAAGAAATGACGGAGAGCCTAAATAGAGAGGCACCCAAAATTGGCCTCCGCATAAAATTGGATAAGACAAAAATTTTGCGAGTGGAATATAAGGCAAAGGGTGCCCCTGTCAGACTTGGCGAGTCAAGGCTTGAAGAGTTGGACAAGTTCACTTACCTTGGCAGCATCATAACAAATGATGGGGATGCATACCATGATGTAGCGTGCCGAATAGGAAAGGCAGGGAGCATTTTCCAAAGGCTGCAGCCTATTTGGACAAGCCAAGCCATTGGACTCGTGACAAAAGCGATTGGGAAGACAACATAAAAGAATGGACGGACCTGGCATCGAAAGATGTTCTATCCAAGGCAAAAGACAGGAATGGAGAAATGCAGTGACAAATCTTGTGTGGTGCCCCAACGGTCCAACTAAGGGATAGGTAAACGGGAAGAAAATGGTTGCATCGGGCCCAATATTTTAAATAGCTTGCGCCTATCAGGTCTAAATCCGATCCTGAATTTAGCACCAAAAGCTCTATTTTTTTATATAATTATTTCTCTAGAGATGAAACAAACTGGATTTGTATATGCCTATAATAAACATATTACATAACCGTATCAATACTAAAGGTCCTAATCTGTTGGAGTCACTCCATTCTTGCCGCTTTTAAACTGGACGAAGATGACAGAAAAGAAGATAAAAAAAGATTACCCGAACATGCGAAAATAATAATCAACCTTGAAACATTATACTCAAACAGAACGACAAGAATAGAACAAGTGATTTATGAGGGATTTTCATGCAGTAGATACGACAGTTCAAATGTATTTAAAGAACAGTTTGACGAGGTTATCAGGGAGACAATTTCTGTCGCTCATTATTTAAAGATATTTTGATTAGATGATGTCATTCAAGACTAAAATAACGCTCATGAGTTAAATTTAGCCATTAATGACGTCATAATTTTTTGGTGAAATTTCTTGTTTTTTTTTTTTAAATAAGAGTATTCAGAAAAAGTGATTTGTTTTGGATCCAACCATTTTTTTTACACTGTAGTAAAGTGCAAAGGAAAAAAACAAAAACAACAATGGCATCGCTGACATTTATAGAGAGGACAGAAGTCATCTCCTTCACTTTCACATATCCCTAAGACTTTTGAACCGTTAGAAAACCATACATCCACCATTTTTCTACATTCATTTCAGTCATTTGCCTTGGATAGAACCTCTTTAAATATCCACTCTTTTATGTTGTCTTTAAAAAAAAAAAAAAATAGGAAAAATAATAAAAAAAAAAAAAAGAAATAAAAAAAAAGAATTTAACGAAGTGGAATTGTATGGATAAACTTAAATAAGTCGTGTAAATGTGCATGATTAAATGCATGATGCGTAGGACTTAATTATTTTCTTTTTTGAAGCAACGTGTATTATTATATAGGCCTAAGATAATATAAGATAAATAATTGATTAATACTATTTTTACCAATTGTTTTTGTTTTGGCGCTACAAAGTCTTCATCTTGATACTTGATCCTAGAATGGTATATGGGGAGAAAAAAATATGTTCAAACTTTTTAACAGACAGACGGTCAGACAGACAGAGTTGATAAAAACTTTGTAAAAAATACCGCGCTAGTCTCGCATCCAGGACGCTGAAAAGAATATCTGGATAGTTGAATAAAGGTATTGACGAGCATTTCTTGCGAGATCTTTTTTCCTACTCTTTTTTTTTTTTTTTTTTCATTTTTCTTTCACGTTTTAAATATTTCAAGGTTGTTTATTTTACCTCCACCGTAACAACATATTGATAACAAAGTACTTGCAAATGACTGGAGTCTAGACCTAAATCTAAGCCTATAGGATTGTAAAGGCTATGTCAAACATATAAAAATTATATTCCATGGCTGCTTGTTGTTTCCAAAATAGGTGGATGCTCTGGACAATACTCTTTTGTAGAGGCCACTGTCTTCTTTTGAAGACTTAAAAGAAAATAAATTTTTATAGAATCTTGTATAAAGACTGATTAGAAAACTTACACATTTATTTTTTGTGGTGAACTATAGTGAAGTTAATAGATCTATGATGAGCACATGAGTTTCTTGAGAATGTGTCTAAACTATCCTATTACTGGCTTGTATCACAAAAGTCTTAAAAGCTTCTTTCTATTATATATTTTAAACTAGTTTGTTTCGTTATAACATCTATTTAGTTTTTTACCAGCACACATTCAAACGTCTGTTACAGATACTAACTTGTTTCTTTCTGCGACTCTGACTCTGTTTCTTTCTGTTACCTATTGTAGTATCTTTCTAGTTTCTTTCTTTTACAGTCTAATAGCATCTTTCTGTTACAGAATCAAACTTTCTTTGTATTACTGATTCTAACTTCTTCCCCTGTTGCATTTCTTACTAGTTTCTTTCTTTTACAGTCTATATAGCATCTTCATGTAACAGATTCTTACTTTATGGTATTACAATTTCTTACTAGTTTCTTTCTGTTACATTTTTTACTAGTTTCTTTCTGTAACATTACTTTATTTATGAAGAACCGTTAAATAAAACTTACTCTAATATTTAATTTTATCTCAACTTACTTTTATATTTAATTTTATCTCAACCTTTAAAAGTTCTTAGGCAATATTAGGCATAAATTATAAAGACTACTTAGGCATTATTATAAAGGCTACTTATAACCCTAAAATCTCAAGGAGTGACATGATTATAAGTGCCAGTTGTGAAAGTGTCGTCTATTCCTTTGTTGAACGTGTTATGCTTTTGGTTAATTAGCCACAATTTTGTTGAAAGATAGGGCTAATATTATGCATCTTTGGCCTTCTAGTACACCTTCTGCACAAAAAAAAAAATAATGCAAAGATAGGTAAAATAAAAGACATCTGGAAATAGATCTTAAGTTGCATCTACAAGGCTAAAATTTTAGAACGAAAAACAAATATTTCCATTTTACTAGACAACTTTAGGCAAGAAGCATTTTCTGGAAAAGAATGTTGACCGCATAGATTAAGTGAATGTTAAACACATCTATTAAATAGCTTTTCTGATGCTTATAATTTTTGAAATTACATCATCATCTTCAAAAATCTCAGTAGCCACTTTTTTAGTGTCCAATTCTACAAAATGTAGACATTAATTGCATGTGAGATTTCATATTTCTATGTCTGAATAATGTCGTCATTTGTTAAATAGTGACTTTGGGTTGGTATCCTGATATTACGATGCTATCTACTATTTCAATAGATTTGATTAAAACATTGTGGAGATAGATACAGCTGAAAGTAAGGTTTCACATCTGTTTTTCAAATAAAGTGTAATGTAACGTTTTGAACTATTTGTAGAATTTCAGTAAAAAATTTAATTTTGTTTAGCTGAAATATTTTTAAAATGTATATCAATTGTGAATAATATGTTCCAATATTTAGCCACTATCACTTTTTTTTTAATTGTCAGTTTTTCCAAAAGTGCATTTTTTTTCACTTTGGTGTCATCTTCCAAACGGTTGAGCTCCGGTGCTGTCCACACACCCCTAATGACGCCACTGCTTACAACCGCCATGAATCATACACAATGAATCATACACAAATAAATCGTTCATTAGTTAAAAGGAGCACCTAATCTGGATCAGTAGATAGTATTAATATGTGTACACTGCATTATTGTTAAGTTTATTAAGTTTATAATACACAGTATCATCAGGCACACTCGAAGAAAAAAAAAAGTATTTCGATCATCTCCCTTTTGTTATGATGAAACAAATATTGGAAGGGAGGTAATTCTAACAACACATCAACCATTGGCGTCAATATGGCCAACCATCATGAACACGTAGACGGTTGGCACGGAGAAAAACCTGTTAATATTGTAATTGGCTATTCTATTACATTTAGCGCAGCTAAACAACTGCAAGGCTTATTACTTTGATAGATCTATATGTTATTTAATGATTATCTAAAGCCAGGTTACACAATAAGGATTATTAAGCTGTACTGGTTCTTTCCGGTCTTGAGTCGTTCTAGAAAGACTCCTACACTCCTAGTCCTAACAGGCTAACTCATTTCAACATTTCATTAAATTAATATTTAGATTCTGATAAATAAATAATGATTAACCAGTGACTATGACTCCGATCCCTATGAACATGATGATGATTAAATTTTGAATTGCCATTTCAGGATTTAATATATATATAATAATTGATTGATCAATAAAATATATTCGGTAATTCTAACATGATTTGTTTTCATGTTGATTGTCTAGACTTAGAGTTAGAGGTCTAGACTTAGACTTAAACTGTCACTGTCTAGACAAGAGCCAAGGCTTAGTCTAGAGTCTAGACTAGAGTGACTAACTAGATGAGTACCCTGACTCTAGAATTTAGTAGAGTCTAGATAATACTATAATCTAGATTAGATTTATAAGAGTATAAGACACTAGATCTAGATTTCTATGTCTATACTTACTGTCTATAATATAGATCTCTAGATACATCTATCTTAGTATCTAAATATATAGATCAATATAATACAATATGAACTCCAAACTTTTTGAATTGAAGAAGATATTTCAGAATGTCTTCACTAACTGGATTCAGCTGCACATTCTTATGTCAGAAGGGTTAAATGTCTCAAATGTCTTATAAATCATTGTTTTGACAACTTTTACTAGAAAAAAAACAACAACAACATGCAACAAGACATCCTAATTAACATGAATATGATCTTATGACAGTTATGTTCATCATAAATGTACACATGTAAATGTTCCTCATGTTTTCTTCACAATAGTATTGGCTAGTCACCTGCCTGTTTATCTTGGAATATGTATTAGAAGATTTAAGGTTTAAAAGAACATTGGGGCACCTAACAATTTTTGCCGACCATCTTTCTCCATTCCTCTTAGGATAGAACCTCTTTCAATGGCAGGCCGTCCATTCTTTCATGTTGTCTTCCCATCACTTCTTTTTCCTGGTACTGTTCAATGAAGAAAGGTCTTTGCGAGCCCTGAAGACCTTGTAATATGGCAATAGAGTTTAAATTGTGTTTTTTTTTTCGTTGGTTAGCATGTCATCGTGCTGTCAAGGAAAGTTTTAATGGCCCTGTCCCATCTTTTAATTGTTGAGATGTTAACAATGTTGGTAGCATATCAGTGCTTACACTATGGTGTAACAAATACTTGCTAGTGTGTCTACATTTCTGTCAAGAACATCTTGAAAAGAGTTTTGTTTGTGTACATATTTTTGTTGTTCACCATCATTCTCAGCATGAATCGCCTGTGGCAAGACTTTTAAATGTCAATCGGTCTCTTGCGTGCAAGAGAAATATATAATCTGTTTGGGGTAGAGCACTGCGTTTGAATGCTATGTTTGATTTTTTAGGTTTTCCAGCTCTTATAAGGTAGCTCTTACCAATTAAGTATGGTTATACCAGGTTATGAGAATTAACTAATAAAATTAAGTCATTTTAGGTTTACCAAGTTTTTTATTATGAAAAATGCAAACAAAATATAAACAAATTATTGTATACTATATATGACTTCTCAGTTTCATTCTAATTAAGTAGAACCTATACTTTCATGTTATATTTGTATGATGTATGTTTTTTTTTTAAATAGCATGTTTGATACATGGTTTTATTCAAATAGTTGTTAATGCTCTGGTGATCAATCATAGTACTAGAAGATAAAAGTGAAGTTAATTAAAAAAAAACAAATTAAACATAACAAAAACATAATTGGGGAATTCTGGAACATAGACATTTTGTATAGACTTGATGACAATGAAATTTAGGTTGAGCTTTCCAAGATATTCAAGAGAACATTATGGATTTCAGGTGAAAAGTTTTCAAAAGTAGCAATAACCTAGGAAAAGGTTGACAGGGGCTCCTTTTTGGTTTCATTATTTTGTGTAAAAATTGTAATTATTGTTGAATACATTTTTGTTTTACGATTGAGCTATAGATTATACTTGTAATGACACTTTTTCATTTTATGTACCTGACCTAAAAATAACTTTTTTAGTTAACAATAATTTTTTTTAGAATATCTAAAAAACAACAACAAATTGAAAAGAATCAATTGAATGACATGAAAGTTAAAAAGACATACATTTTAAAAAAATTAGCCTCTTTTTTGTTAATTTTTATTTTCAAAAAAATACCTTTCATTTTTTGTATGAGTTTCTGACTTCTCTTTGTCTATGTGATTTACATTCTAAGACTTTTGAAGTAATAAAATAGTACAAAAGAAAAAAGAATATATAATATACAGAAATATGTCAATATTTCCATGCATTTTGCTATACCCTATAAAGATATCTAATGATAGATTTTAGCTTTCATTTATGTGAATCCTATTATTTGGTGTATCAATTATCACTTTGTAGCTTCCAACACAGTATAGTTGATGAACTTCAGCTTTTTTTTTATGTCTGATGAATCCACTCTAAATTACATTTGTATTCATTTAAAAATACAATTTCTTTTTTTTCTTCTAGATATTTTCTATGCCAGTGCTCCTCTCACCTCACTTAACATCTATACTGTTAGATTTGTTTTACTTCCTTTAGTAATTTATACAATATTTTGCAAATGTCAATAAAGTGCTTTTTTTTTTTAAAAGAAGTGTTACTTAATAATTTTTGTTACAGTGCTTCACCCTCCTTCTCTCCTCCCCCCCCTTTTTTTTTGTTACCTGAATATGTATATTATGTTAACATACAGTGGAAGACATCTGTTGGAGATTTTCATGACAAACTAACCCAATGTCAAGGACGCTTAATTTGAATTTCACTGTTACCAAATAAATAAAATATTTCAATATCTCAGTGTTGGCAGTTGATCAGCTGATTTGGTCATTTGTTTTTAAATAAGTATCAAGTCATACAGTAAAAGTCTAACTCTACATTTTATATTGACATTATTTTGTGCTATGAAACAAAATTTTCGTGCAGTGCTAAAAAGTGCACAAAATTTATCATCGACCCTTTCAAAGACAAAGCTTATCAGCACTTTTTTTTATTTTGCACAGCTAGCTATTTATGGCGTTTCTGACATAAATGAAAATCTCTGATATGATGATGTCAGCCACAATATAAGCTCTTATAATATACATCTCTTGAAAAAAAAGGTTGTGATAGAAAAGAATTGCAAATATTAAATAGTTCTTGCCTATTAAGCTGATTTGCCCTTTTCTGGTCTAATAAATACAAACTGTTTAGGAATTGAACTAAGCTCTACAGGGACATTGTAATAAAAGAATATCAATAAATTTGTCTCTCCTCAAACTTTGTAATTTAATTTTTTACCCTTAGTACATTGGAGCTCTTATCTTTTTCTTTTTTTTTAAAGAAATCAATGACAATTTAACCTACAAAGAAACACTTTGTTTTCAATGTCAGTGAATCGCTAATACTTCTCTGTTTATACCATCAAGTACTATTAATATAATGTTTGTAAGCCGTACTTAGTTTTAAATTAACTTTTTGTTTACAAGTTTAACATAATTAGCTTTTATAACAAGCTCTACATCTTTTCATTCATTTAATTTTGTTCACTTTTCTTTCTTCTTTTTCCTTTTTCTAGTCAAATGTGGATTTGAATAAGTTATCTGAGAAGGAAAGATGGAGGTAATGAAACTAAACATAAAGCTATCAAAATATAAACAACTAAAATCAAGCCTGCTTAAGCAATGATTGCTCTGTACTAAACTTTCTAATATCACAATTCTTTGGTTCTTCCAGGGTGGAACATCAAATGCTTCACGAGAAGCACAAAGGACACGAATCCATGCATGCAGAAATGGCCATCATTCTCCTAGTTACACTCATAGTTGCCCAGATAGTGCTAGTGCAATGGAAAACTCGTCATTTCAAATCTTATCAGGTATTTGTAGCAAGCTTAATCATAAGCTTTTAGATCTGTCTATATTGGTCACTGAAGGCTCAAGCGTACATTGGATTTTTTTGACATATCTGATATATTCAGAATTCTATTCACCAATTAAATGTGCTGATTTTTGGCCACATCATGTTCCCTTTTTTAATGTTTAAACTCCCCAGCAAAATAGTAATGTAATGTCCCTATACCTATCACAAAATCTAAATATCTTAATATATTTAGTTTTTATTCACCAATAAAATGTGAGGATTTTTTTTTTTTTTTTACCACATTATGCTTCTTTTTTTTTAATGTTTAAACCTCCTAGCGATTTAGTTATGTAATGCCCATAGTGCTATATTCAACAATTAAATGTGATGATTCTAGGTCACATCATGCTCCTTTTTTTAATGTTTAAACTCTAACCCTGTAAGTCATGCAATGTTCCTATTCATGTCACAAAATCTTAAAAAAATGAACTTATATTTTAATCTTTTGCAGTTAATTATAAATCTGTATATTGCTGTTTCTGTCTTGCAAGACAATAGATGTGTCAAGCAAATTACTGGTTTTATGTTGAAGAAAACTGCAGAAACTGCTTGTCACTAAACAAACTGATACTGTAATGACAATGGTGCCACAGTTCATGCATTGGAATGCATCTGTTTTATAACTATATGATATAAAAAAAAACTTAATCAACACACTTTTTAAATTATTTGGATGAAAGCATAATTTTATTTGTTCATTATGGACAAGAGTTTTAAAAAATTTTCTCAACATTTGAGGTTAAAGTTCATTAACAATTTGGTGTTAGTGTTTCAACACTTAAGTGTTTTTTTTTTTACTTTCACTTCCAGAGAGCTACATTAATAGGAATGTGGTTGATTCCTGTAGTCATTTGTATTAAATTCAGCTGGTGGAGATTCTGTGTGTTTTGGGTGATCTTTTCAATAATTACAGGATTCGTGACCTACAAGGCATCCAGGAAACCTTTATCAGGATCAACACCTCGGTAACGTTACAATATGACATTAAATAATTTCTGTTGTACTTGTTTTAGGACACATATCTCTTATATAGTCTTAAAAGTAACAGGCATCTAGCTCCATTACAAAGCGTATATGAGTTCTTAATGGCATGTATTTAAACACTGATTGTACATCTTTAGAAAGCCCTCAATTCAGCTCTGCCTGATTAGATATAATGGAATAAAACAAAAAGTATGATTATACACAACTTCAGTTAGATTTTAAAATAATTATATAAAATATAATTATATATATATATATTATATTATTTTATACATTACCGGTATATAAGATATAATAAATAATATGATTTGTCATGACTTTGATACTTTCTTTTTCAGGTTTTAGATTTTGTAGCCAGCACATTTTGTTTACTTATAATAATGGCAAATCAATTTTTTGTGAATGTTACTAATATTCTATGGGGCTCTGTCATGTCTTGTGGGAAAATATTGAAACCCATCACATTAGATGAATTCCAGACCATGAAAAAAAGAATCGAGGATTTTAAAAAAATAATATAGTTCAACTATAAAACCTCCATTCCATTTTATTTTGTGATATCAGAACAATGACATTCTGATGCATGACACAGTTGGCATACTGTTCTAAGCAACCACTAGGGAAATTATAAAGATCAGAAACTCTCTACCTTGATTTACTATTTCAAACTTACCAGTATTTAAATTTCTATATGTTAAAAAACAATTTAAAAGCTCTACTATACTACAAGACACTATGCAAGTCACTTTATTGTAATGTGTAAGACAGTCTTACATTAATCAGAGATGAGACTCATTAAGTTTGATATCTTGTGTCATTCGTGAGAAAAACAAACAAAAAACAAAGTGAAATCTAGAACAGTTCCTAGCAAAGACTCATTTACCAACTCTTTTGTTTCATATTCTCCATAGTCTCAACCTTTTATTCATCACAAAAATGTTGCTTAAAGAACAAGATAAACTAATCACATGTATGTAATTCTCTCTTGCAGATGGGTCTACAAGTGGTTCCTGTTGCTGTACAAACTCAGCTATGCCTCTGGTATCATCGGCTACCTCATCATTATGTTCACCATATTTGGTCTGAACATGCTGGTCCTGGTCAAACCCCAAACTGCCATGGACTTTGGTCTACTTCTCTTGTTTTATGGCTTGTATTTTGGTGTGGTATCACGTGATTTTGCGGAAGTCTGTGCAGACACCATGGCTGCACATATAGGTGTAAGTTTATTTTCCTTCTAAGTTTAAAAGGCATGTTTTAATTAAATACAAAATTTTCTTCAATACAATATCTGGGTATTTGAAGCATCCAGAAAGTTTTTGTTCTTCAATACAATATCTGGTTTTTTGAAACATTCTGACATTTTTTTCTTTTTTTTTTATCTTTTCAGTACTATTCTACTACAGGTCTTCCTGCTAAGAGGCTGGATTCTAACACTTGCGCAGTTTGTGGCAATGAAATCTTTATCATGAGCAATGACAATGCAGTCATAGAGAAAACAATAAAACTAAATTGTGGTCATATGTATCCTTGATATAACTTTAGAATAACATAAGGGAAGATTAATTTTACAAGGAGAGACATTTGCTCTGATTTTTTATTTTGACAACTTACGTTCCTGGTGAACATGGGGGAATAAGTATTGTTCAATTAATAGAGAAGATTACCTATTTCAATACATGCTGGAAACTGGCTTAAATTTGTGTTGCAGAGAAACTATCAATTGTCTAGCCAATTATAAAAGGGTATTTTTTTTATTCCTAGTTGATAAATTCTGTATACAAGTTAGGTTTTGGAAGGATCTGTCAACAAAAAAAATTCATGCTCCATGTAATAAAAAATATCAAATTGAGTATAGTGCTATACAGACAGAACCTTTGATGCTTCTGGTCCAAAAATGTAACTGCTTTGGTGTTTGTCCAAAGCATGGAGAAAGGGGAACTGTTGTGTGGGTGACAATGTTATGACCATAGCTAATGCCCAGGATTTCATCTAATGTCTTAAAGATGAACCATACTCATTCCAGGACTGAAGGAGGTCAACATTGTGTAACAATTTTTTTTACAAAGTGTCACCCTGGGTTTATATTGTTGAATGTTACTGTATTACTGCGTTCACTGTAGGCGTGGAGGTGACATGCGGGTTCATTCATAAACTTGTTAATAGTAGACTCGTCAGGATCAATACTCTATATAATCTATACGTACTAACACCACTCGTAAATGAGGAAATGACTCGTTGTATAGCAGACACAAATAATACTTTAATAAGTACAAATATATACACCACTTGTAGAAAATGATACACAAACTTCAGAATAATTGAAAGATATCCTTAAACGAATGATTCACAAAATACTCATAGTAAATAACTCCAGTCTATTACAAAAAACTTAAACAACTTTATCAAATCAACTTCTTGTAACAACTACATTCTAGTGACTGCTTCAAAGTTTCTCTCTCAACTGACTGTTCACATCTCCTTAAAAGTATTCACATTCTCACAACATGGTAGTGAATTAAGTTCACAATATATTAACTGGGGTGTCAATTCAATGGCACCAACTTTGAGGTGGTGACACAAAGCTTATATCAGCTCTGTCTGTCTGGTAAAAGTTTATACATGTTATTTCTCCCACATAATATTTCGGATTGAACTACGGTGGCTGAGACGTAAAGCACTTAGTTTCCAAACTGGGTTTGAATCCTGGTGAAAACGGATTTTTTTTTTTTTGGGATCTTTGGGCACCTCTAAGTCCACCCAGCTCTAATAGGTACCTGACATCTGTTGGGGAAACATAAAGGTGTTTGGTCATTGTGCTGACCACATGACACCCTCATTGACCATAAGCCACAGAAATGGATGACCATAGATCACAGTGTATGAAAGGGTAACTTGACTATCTCGTAGGAATTATTTCATGTACCTGACAATACAAGATCAAAAAAATTAACCAATTAGTTAATTAACTACTAGTAATTAATTATATTGTTTGGAATCAAAAAAGGGAAAGAAATTGTATTTGACTTGTGGTGGTATAAGTTGCATTAGTACCCTTGAGGAGGTTTGAGCCCTAAGCTTGAATTCAAGTCGTAAAACTTTTTTTTGAAAGCGATCATGGTAACATTTACCTAGATGCCTCCTTCTTTCCCCCCCCATCCCCTTTCCCCTCTGGTCCAGGCAAGTGATAGGGCCATAGCGCATTGAGAAAGCTAAAAGTGTGAAACTGCACTGAACAAAAACAATGGGTAAAAATATGTCTAATCGCATAGATTTGTTATTGTTAATCTAGATCTATATATATATATATAGCTCCTCCTTCGTGTTCGAAGATGAGCACATTTCTCAATTCCTATGGACTCGAAGATGGCTGTATAGTCCAATCTTCGCTTTGAAAAGCCAGCCGCATATGTGGCATGGGTGAGTTTTGTCAGTTGCAGGTGGGCCTGCTTTTTCTCTCTGCTTTCTGTTGGTTCGGCGCTCTATCGCACTGGCCACTCTTCTTGCTTCAAAACTTGAGACTCCGAGACTCACAGCTTCTCGCCATGCGGAGCGATCTTGAGCTAGTGCTTCCCAGCCATGAATGTCGATACCGCATTCCTTGAGGGAGCTCTTGAGGGTGTCTTTGTAGCGCTTGTATTGGCCGCCTTGGGAGCGCTTTCCTGTACATAACTCTCCATACAGAAGTCTCTTGGGAAGGCGATTTTCTGGCATGCGGACTACATGACCCGCCCATCGTAGTTGGGACCTTTTTACTGTCGCATTAATACTGTGCATGTTGGACAGCTTTAAAATTTCTGTGTCTGGTATGTGGTCAGACCAACGCACCTTATGGATACTCCTTAGACAGCGTAGGTGGAAGGAGTTTAGCTTTTTGGTGTGGCGGGAGTACAAGGTCCATGACTCTGATGCATATAGGAGTGACGGAAGAACTACAGCACTGTAGACTTTCAGTTTCATGGTTAAACTGAGTCCTCTCCTTTGCCACACTTGCTCTTGAAGTCTGCCGAAGGCAGCACTGGCACGAGCAATACGGAAGTCAACCTCATCATCTAGGTTGGCGCTTGCTGATATGGTGCTTCCCAGATAGACAAATTTTTTTTGTTATTGTTAATCTAGATCTATTACAAATTTAATTACATGACTGATTCAAACTAATTGATGCAATTACATTTAATATAAGCCTTTTTTTTTAAAGTATTTTTTATGTTTTTTGTTTATATATATATATATATGTCAATTTTCCTTAACAGATTTTTTTCAGATTTCACGAATTTTGTATACGAGGATGGTGCATTGTGGGTAAAAAGCAGACCTGCCCATACTGTAAAGAAAAAGTAGATTTAAAGCGCATGTTTCCTGGACCGTATCCTTTAAAAATTAGAATTCTAAACTTTTAGCTGCAAAAAAAACAAATAAAAACATTAATCCAGATAAGATAAAATATTTATTTTCTAATGTCCTAAAAAATTTTTTTTTCCCGTTTTCAAATGATTGTTATAAACGCAACTAACACTCATGTTAAATTATGTGAAATTAAAATCAATAAAATCTCTTTTTAAGCATTTATCTATAAGGTTGAATCCAAATTTATGTGTAACACTCAGTTTAATAAAAAAAAGTGGTTTAATTGTTCTCATTGAAAATATTTCAACCTTTACAACAGGATCTTTGTCCCCTCTTTTTTTTTTTCCTTCTCTTTGTAATGTATACTTATGTATACTTAACCTTAAGGCGCCTGTGGTAGTTTAGCCTCCAAACATTAGAATTGTGATTCCATTTTTTTATGCACTTGTTGTAAAACAGCTCAGCACTTTAAGGGTTAATAAAATCTAGCCAAGGCAAGAACATCAAAGAGGGAGTAATGTAAAAAAAAATTGTGGATTTAAAATCTTGCAATGTTCTTTGTCAAGGGAAGCTCCCTTTCAAGACATCTAGAGTAGAAGAGCTAACTTGTTGTGAAAATAGTTTTGTATCACTTTGACTCCTAGCTCAACTGATATACAGATTTTAGTGGGGAGGATTCTATCCAGACCTTTTTTTTTTGTTTTGCCTTTGTGAACAAGGGTTCTAACTTTTAGAGCCCAAATGTTATTATTTTTAAAAAGTGATAGGAGTCTTGTTAGATGAAATGTAGCTAGTTAGTGCTGCTTATAGATCTATGATAGGAGTCTTGTTAGATGAAATGTAGCTAGTTGGTGCTGCTTATTTACATCTAGATCTATGATCACAGGAGTAATTATTGTTTCAAATTTGAAATATGTACAAAATTTCTTTAATTGACTATCAGATGGGAGCGTCCCCATGTAATGTATGGAAATCTTCTTGATTGGATCAGGTATTTGGTTGCCTGGCAACCAGTCATCATTGGAATAGTTCAAGTCATCAACTGGGCTTTGGGTCTAGAATAGCAGCGTTGTATCTGGAGAGAGGATATATTAGTGGGGAAGTAAAAGTAGAGAAGAGTATATATTTCTTTTTGAGTTTTAGGTATGTGTGTGTGTGTGAATATATACACATAAGGCTTCATGAGGAAGAAGATACTTTTTTTCCCCACAATTCCATGAAATATTAACATCGAGCTCAATGATGAGTATATGATTGGCTGGCTACTTTGATTGGAAGATTCTTGATTGACTGCATTAATTCTTATAGGTTTGAAACATGCATTTGAGTGACTTTCGTTTGAAAGAATTTTATGTGTGCAATAGCCATTCAGTGTTATGCATGCCATTAATTTAATTGCCATGATGTTTTGTATATTTATTTATGTATAAAAATGTAACTGACTGTATGGTATCTGGAATGCTGGAGTTTGTTAAATAATTTTTTTTGCTTTTGTGATAGCAGAACTTGATCTGAAATAAATTGTCAGTTCTGTCATTTGGGTTTTTTAATTTAGCGTCTGGAAGAAAATTGTCAATATATCAATTTGGAAGACAAAAAAAAAACAGTAAGAGAAATCGCTATCGTAAAAGAAAAACCGACTTTGAATAGAGGCTATGAAGTCTGTTTGGCTTCATAGTCTCTAATCCTCAGGCTTAAAGTCTCTGATCTAACAGTCTTGATCAACAAATAGCAGTTACCTCAGTATGTGTTAGTTACCACACAGGTCAGGAGCGAATGTTTTCTCTGGCTTCTCAAAGGGGCATTCTTCAATTTAAGGACTGGTATAAAATGATATAATACATGATTTCTTCATCTTTCTTTTATTATGAATGGAAGTTGTGCCTGAATTGTACAAAATAAGAACTAAATTTACATTATACTGTGGCAGTTGATATATGGTTGATTGAATATATATATATATATAACAGAAATGTTATAAGGTTGCTGACTTGATCTGGGGAGTGGATCTCCAATGTGGTCGTTTGAGAGAAAAATGTTGAGACTTGTATTTCAGAAGTAGATTTTGAATAGATTTACAGCTTTATATTTTATGAGGTTTATGATATGTTGGTCTGAGAGCAAACATAAATCCATTGTATATTTGTTTATTTTTTTTTTGTTTTGTTTCTTCTGATGAGCCTCCAAAGTAGAACAAAGCTTTAGCCTAAATTATTATATAAAGTCTGTTTACTTTCTGCCATTATAAGATAGAGAGTAAATGAAAATATTGGATCAAATGTATTTTATTGCAAACAAAAAATTATTTATTTTACTACACGATTTTTATAAATATCATGACTCTTGGTTGATGTTAGAGATGTGTCATGTTAATAGGAGGTTAGGCAAAGTGCGCACCTCCAGGGCACTAATTAGACTAATCGTGTTATTACAATTGATGTTAGGCATTATTATCCATATAGTTATAAAACTATGTTGAGGGTGAAAATATATGCAGATGGACATCAGAAACCCTAGCAGGAGTGGTCGTTTTGGCGCTGGACATTTTCGTGCTAAATGTGTTTTAGACACATTTCATTATCTTATGCCTTAAAAAAAAAAGAATGATTCTTAACTATATTTTATATGTGTGTTTGTGTTCAATTAAACTTTTTTGTGAAGAGCTAGTTACTTTTGCCCATTAGATTCGGAATTGAAGTTTGTTGTGTAATTATTGTAATGTGGGAAGCGTGGTCGAGAGGCTAAGTGCGGCTTGAGCTTGTCTTGCTTGGCTACCTAGAAGGGGGCTCGAGGTTCGACACCCGACTCAGGCAGAGTTGTGTTTACTGAGCGCCCAAAGGCAGCACGGGAAACCAACTCCTAGATATCCCCCCTCCCCCCCAATGGTCCACAAATGAGATTGGACCAAAGCGCTCTGAGCATGCTATAAGCATGAAAGTAGCGCTATATAAAAGCTATAATAATAATGTCACTAAACATCATAATGTGTGAGTTTTAATACTATTCAGAAACAAAGGTTTTAAAAAAAAACTAACCAATGGTGTCTCCAACAAAATATCGGAATTAAAAAAAAAACCCTAAGGTGAAGAGCTCCACACTTATAACTATATGTCTCGGTAATGTAGATGTTATTTCCCTTAATTGATATCAAACAAAAATAAGTAATTACCAATAATTAATTGACTAATTGGTGAATATTTTTATTGATTCACGTTTTGTTAGGTGCAATTAATACATGTTTAAAGTTTAAACTTGATTTGAGGATGTGTTCAGGAGAAATTAGGTGGTCAATTACCTAAGGAGACGAAAGGCTACTTATTTAGCCGTATCTGTGAATACTGAAAAATTATTTTCCCTTGTCAGTATGAAACAAAATAATTAATCCCAGTAATTAATTCACTAATTAGTTAAATTTTTTTTATTGATAGGTCTTGTCTATGCCAATGAATAATTGTGCAGTTTCAACTTAATCTTAAAATGGGTGTGAGACAAAAACATGAACAAAATTTTGACAAGACAGACAAGAGTGAGATGATATAAAAGTAAAAAAAAGTTCCCCTTTCAGAACTTGTGGTCTACAGGGCAGATGATGTAAAAGTCATCTGTTTCTGTGGCCTACAAGAGTGTTATGTCACCAGCACAACGACCTTTACTTTTCCCCGACTAATGTCATGTACCCATTAAAGCTGGTTGGACTCGGAGGCGCCGAAAGATCCCAAAAAAAAAAAAAATTTTCACCAGGATTCGAACCTGGGACCCTTCGGTTGAGAAGCCGAGCGCTCTACCACTCAGCCACCATGCCTCCTGAGATGATATAAGCTGTTGATAAAAAAATGCTTGTCATCCTATGGGTTTTGCTCATCTCACCTATAATTTATGGGGGAAAAAGCATGACAATATGATGAATCAGTGAAATCCATTATTAAAACATTTTGATTGGGGAAGGGGTGATAGTGTATAGTATTTATGCTATGGTATAGTATAGTGAATGAAAAAATTGTTTATTATAAAAAAATTTGTTTTTATTTGTCTTATTATTGCCAGAACTTCTATCACCATATGTCCAGCGCCAAAACATGATCAGAAACTACCGGTTATTGCTTAAATTTTCAAGGAATTTATTATTTACAAATAATGGCAACGTTGGTGTAAAATTTTTCAAATGAAGTGGCCTAGCTCTGTGTAGCAAAATCAAATCTGTACAAAGTGCTGAGGAACAGAAATGTTGGGAGAAAGGACAAAGGATAGATTCATTTGGTGAACAAGATAAATAATGTCTAGTTTCAAAATAAAATTAAAGATAAGATCATTTTTATTGATCCAATCTAATGGAAATTCAGTTTGAAATGATTTCTAATAAAAATTGAAATATGTGATATTTAGGTAGGGAATTTTTTCTTATGTTGATTACAAATACTTTATTGGTTTAAAAAAAAAAATTAGATATCTAAATATTTAGAAAGTCAATAACTACCGGTACTATATATTGACTTTGGTCACAAGAGGAGTGAAGATAAATGAGAAGAAGACTATTGTCTGTAGTTGAACCCAAATCTAAGCCACAGTTGTCCTGTTTTAAAACAATTTTCTGTTTTGAATCTGCTGTAGGAACAATCTTATTATTACATAATAATAATTAATTGAAATTAGGTAAAACTAATGCATGAATGTTGTTACAATAGTTTGTACAAATGTCCTTTCCATTTTTGAAAGTATATATACTCAAAACCTGGCCCATCCCTGATTCAAAGTTGATTTCAGTAGTTCAATAGACAGATATAATGGAAATAATTATTTGATGACACATTTTTGTTTTCAAAGGCACATCATGATGAATATGGGTCAGTTTTTATATAAATGTAATTCATGGGTGAGTCTGTTTTGTATTTATGTGACTTTTTGAAACAATAACTATGAAACAGTATTTGTAACTAGAAAGACTTTCAATGATGGGTATCTTAGTGTGTTTTGAAAGCATTACTAGATTGCTTAACATCAAACTATTCACATAGTAGTTACACACCTCTTATAAGATGGTAATTTTGTTTGTTCGTCGTAGCCTGTTCAAATAACTGAAATACTCTATATATGTGCTAGTGTTCTCATTTCTTCCAGTGATTATGTATTTAAATTGTGTCTTTTATAGAATATGCAAGCTCTGCACCTTTAGGCACGGATCTTTTTGACAAATATATGAGTTAAATGTTGTTTTATTTCATTTTAAATAAAAATGCTATTTTCGTATTCTAAACTCTGTGTGTGTGTGTGTGTGTGTTGGAAGGGGGAAGGGCCACTACAGATTTTAGCTCATGATTTGTACAATTTGCAATGAGAAAATGTGTTGTTTTTTTCTTTTGAATGGAATTCTGTAATTAAAAGATTTTTATTTAACTAGCTTGCACATTTTAAATTTAAGCCATTTCTTTACTATTTTGGACATTATAAACTAAACGTTGCTAACTCTGGAGAAACTTTCCAATGAAAGGTAACTATAAAGCTTGTATAAACAACTTCTCAGTAGATAAATCTTAGTGTTTGATGTATAATAAAGGTGTCAGTGTTTTCATTGCCTAATTTTTAACCATTTGTTAACACAGTAATTTAAATTGTACAAATTATACAATTAATGTAAAAAGTGCCAATCAAACTAGATGAACTCAACGTCATGTGATTGAGTAGACTAAATGTTCTGGGTTGAAACCTACTGAATGCTACTTTTAATTTGAAGATGTAAAAGCTGACATCACTTTAGAAAATAAAGTCATAGAAATTTATAAGTCTATAAATGTAATCATTATTTACATGTCGTTTTTTTGTTCAATTTTAACCACAAATTTAAATTTAGATGTCATCTTATTTCCTTTTATGATCTCATCATCTTACTGCAGGTAACATTTTGTCTGTTTATTAGGTCAGTGAGTGTTTCCAGCACAACCCATCACCATTACCTTCCCCTGTATATGTTATTGTTAGGGGATCATTAGATGTGGGTGGAGTCTGGAATAGTGATAATAAATAAAGTCTTAACAGAGATTCAAACTCAAAACACTAATAGCCAATCCTTTAACCACACAAGCTCCTTCATTGTCCAAAGAGAAAGTAAACAAGTTTAACATTTTTATAAGTGTCAAAATGATGGAATGCACAATGAAACCTCCCTATGGTTTTTGGTATTATGTCAAATTAAAATCTGAACTCACTTTTGTGTAGGATGTATAAACTATTACTGGTACCGTATGTAAGAACAACTAAAAATATTTTATTAAGAGCAGAACTTGTACAGTTTTTTTCAATCTTAAAATTGGGAACGGGTATGGACTAAAACCCTTAATGGACATGAGAAGCTTCTCATGTAAATTGTGTGTGGACTCAATCCCATTTTTTCACTGCTCTTATAGCACAATTATAGCACATATTAGCACTTTCCCTCCTTGAATCTTATCAAAAAGAACAAAAAAAGTCCTTAATGAAGACAGGGCCAGTCGTAGGCCACTGCAACCTATGCGGTCGCAGTGGGCCCGCACTTTCATAGGCCCCAGATTAATTCAAGGTGTAATCATTAAATTGCTATATATATATATATATATATATATATATATATACGAAAAATTCCTGGTAATTCCTGGATTTAATTTATTAAAATCTCCTGAAAACTCTAAAAAATCTTCAAAAAAATTATCAATTGTGGGTGTCATTTATTGCGGAAAACGCCAATCTTAGGCGCGATAAAAGAAAAAAGGCAATGTCAGCTTTCATGTAATAAAGTGTAATAATCGTGCAAATTTTTAACTTGATCGGAAGTTCCAATACTTTATTTACTTTTATAGTCACTAGCACATAAATGTGCCATTGGTTACAAGGTTTGTAAAGTACAGATTGCAATTTTAATTTTTAAATCTATTTTTTTTCTTATACGAAATCTTAATTTCCACTTATTATCCTTATTCCCACACAAACTAAGCCCTGCGCAATCAGTTTCGCGTAAGGCCCCGCAGTTGCTAGGACCGGCTCTGAATGAAGATACCAGTGTCAAAGTCAATGTTTGGTGGCTTTCTTCCTTTTTTTTAAACCAAGAAATGCTATAAAAATCTACTCTTTTTGTCACTTAGTACCACTGTTAGCTTCCAAGCTAAAACGTCTGCTGTTGCCTATGAGAGTTTGTAAAGGGCAGTCTATTCATTCTTAAATGTCTATTCCCTTCCCTCCCCAACTTCTCTTTTGTTGCCCATAATCTTTGAAAAAAGATTTCATTGGAATCTAGGAAACCTGGTTTTTATGCTAACTGGTAAGCTTGCTGTACACTAGCTAAAGGCATTCTTTTATGGGTGAAATGTTTATTATGAATTTATCATTTCCTAAACTAGTTTGCATATTATTTTTTTTACTACTGTAAATGAGTGAGTATTTTATTTTCAATTATAGAGGTGACATTTTAATTGTATAAATCTGGGAAGATAACAAAGTTTTATTTTCAAAAATTCTCTTTGTGCAGTTGTGTTGTAAATATATTTATTTTCCCAAGAGGTGCATGAGTTTATTGTCTGTATAGGTAGAAACTATCACCTAATTTAATTTAATCTGTATACATGGAATATAGAGGATAGTTAAGTGAAATGTTACTGTCTATTTTATTACTTGCAGTCTGTTTAATCTGTTTAATTACCATATCCATTAGAGCTTACATTAAAGTGTATAAATATGTATGTCAATTACAGATAAAATTATGCAAAGAACATAGACAAAGTTGCATTAATCTACCTGCTTAGTAGATTGCCTGGTCTGGCATACAAACCATTGAGAAAAAACTATTTGAATTTCTACTAAGCAAGAATGACAATGTAACATCTTTTAATGAGGCTTCCTTTTTTTTTTTCAAACACTTATGGCTATTGCAAAGAATTGTCTGAAAAAAAAAACAACTTGATTTTTATACAAAACAAACAAAAATACTAATATAACTTATACATATACTTTTTTTGTATTCATTTTCACTTTTAAACTTTGACTCTTGGTGAATCATTTTATGACTGTTATCTGATGGTGAACGATAATTAAATAGTATAGAAACCTTCAGAAATGTTGCTTTAATATATACTTATATTGATGAGTAATAGTGGACTCTGTCTTACAGAAAGATTCTTAATCTCTTAGAATCCAGTAGATTTGTATTAACTTTCCTTTTGTTTAACTCTTGTTTTGCTTGTACATTCTATAAAACTTTTTTTTTTTTTCAGTGTCACTGATTTTTTCAGATGAACATTTTTTTACTACACATTAAATAATTAAACCTGCATTAATATTAAAATGTGCATTTCATAGTTTTAAAATGATTTAAAATTCTCTGGGGAAAAATTTAAAGTTTTGGGCCCCTGAATGTGTCTTTTTGAACCTTGCATAGAAAATAATGTATACATTTGTTAAAAGGGACACACTATCTAGCAGATGTATAAAATTTTACATTACCATTAGTTTTGTATATCATATTGTAAGTTTAATATTTATTTTTACTGCTTTCCCCAAACACTAATATTAAACTGCCAACCTTTTTTTTTAAATCTTATTTGATTAGAAAGCAGAAAGGTAAAGATATGAGCTTACATTGATTTATATGTGATGTATATGGAACACTACAGTTATCTTTGTTTGACAGTATTTGATTGTTTATTAAACAGAACAGAACACAATTTTCGCTTGCCAATGTTTTTTTTCTTTCCTTATGATATTAATATTTCATTAGACTGAATTCTAGGATGCAAAATTAAATAACATTTATATGCATTAAAAATTCTATTAGCCAGTTTTTAGTATATGTATTTTTATTTCCAACCTCTCCCACTTATCAAGAATACACATAAAAGCAATTATGGCAATCTTTTCAAGAAATATATCAATTATCACAATTTCATAAATCTACCAAAAGTAGTTAACTGAATACTTTCAATGGTACTTTGTACAGGTATATTAACAGCTTTACAGAAGATTTTGTTTTTAAAATAATGAGATCATGGCAATAGGATCCAAAAAAATGAAGTTTTACATTTTTCTTCATTGTTTTGAAGAGGTCTATACTGCATTGCCTTGCCTCTTCGCTCTTCAGCTTTCACAGCTTCACAATGCTGCATGTTTTTATAAGAAATTGATGAGAAAAATAATTTGTGGATCTTTGCTTTTCTGAAAAATTTGATCAGCAGAAAATATACTTATTTAATTTTGTCATGAACAATTTTCAAATGTATTTTAAAAAACCAAAATATATTACTAATATTAATTTTAACATGGTATGTGAGTATAAAAACTTAAATAGATATGCAGCTTTATTAACGAATATTGGTTATCACTATGCTGATGGAACATATCTCCTGTGATAAACAAGGGAATACTGTAATTACTCTTTGGATAGAAAAGACAAAATAAAAAACATGATTTTCATTGCTTATTTTTGTTTTATTGCATTGTAGAAAAAAAAAAATCATATAAGTAGATATAATTAGGACAATACACGAGACAAGCCTACAGTGATAAAATAATAAAAGGTGATAAGCTAGCTCTACAAGGATAAGGTAGACTTGGCCTTCAACTAAAATGCAAAACTAAAAGGTGATGAGACAGGCCCACAATGAAGAGACATAAGAAATATGATGTACCAGAACACAAAAGCTATTTGATATTTACAAGATTTGTACACATAAAACCATTCAATAAATATCAATAAATCTTTTTTATTTATATATGTACATATAAAAAGTCAAGAGCTGTGGACTTCTTTGATTGTAACAATTAATATCTACAAAAGCATGTAGTGACACTTGTCTGTCCACTAAAAATTTCAAACATTTTTCATGTAAATAATTATTTTCATATTGCCTACAGTTCCAGACTTTTTCCTTACCAATTCTTTAAACCTTTACTATGGATCTGAAACACCAAATAGAGAAAGCAAAATATATAGTAACTATCATGCATACCCTGGTTTACAACAGACAATGTTGTCTATAACAGATAAAAATGTCTGCTATTAGATTCTAGTCAATTTAAATAGACATAAAAATAAATATAAAAATATGTCTGAAAAAAATGGAAACTTTCTAATTAAACATTCACTTTTAAAGTTTCCAAATTAGTCCCTCTTCCCCGTCCTTTTTTTTTAATTAACAAAATATATACTGAGAGTAAATGAATACTTATGACAATTGACTAATGTTTAGAAGATGTTTATGAACCTCTGTTGCACCTTAGCTCAGATCAACACTTCTAGAACAGAACTTTGATAACATTACAAAAAAAAATATCTAAATCAGCTAAGGTAGGTTTTCCTTTTTCAGCTTCTTAGGTTTATCTGGGTTATAAAACATTTTGAAAGTTTTAGCTGTGACTCTGTCCCCTTTGGTTACAATGCTGAAGTCAAAGTTGACCAGATTGGGAAGTGCTGCCAAAACAAAAAACCTGTAGCCCTGCAAAAATAAAAAGATTTTAAAGAAGTAGTAGTAAAATCTACTAGCATTTTCCTTATGTTAAATTAACTTATTTTCTCCAAAAAATGCAAGTTGATAACAAACCATTGGAATATAATTGTAAAGAGGCTCAGGATACAGACCAAGAGGGAGACCAGGAGAAAAAGAAGTAAACAAAGGATGTTCGATGGACAAAATCAATGCCACAAAACATCCCCAGGAGAAATGGGTACAAGTATTGATAAGGGAAAAAAGCAACATATTACAATATGTGTAGTACAGGACATTTTAATTCTCTCTTATTAGGATGGGTAGCTAAAGACATGAGAGCATGTTAAGACGGTGAAGTAGATATTTCAGGCATAGATTTTGAATATGAAAATAAAAGACAAAGCAATACTTCACCTATGCAGACCCAGCTGCAACCTGGATATTTTATCACACATGAAGCAGAAAAATTAAATTATAGAATTCTTAAATTATAGAATTTAAAAAAAAAATGTGTATTCTCTTGTTATTCTTTTGAAATGTTCACATGTGAATAAAAGAAAAAATTTCATTTCTAAAATAATGATCAAATAGTGGAATATTAGAAATTACAAAAGTGTAATGAACCTTAATATTTTCAATCTCATTGCCATGCAATGTCAACTTTGTGAGTTTGGGGCAACTGGCAAGTTTGTTAATCTCTTTCAGATCTGAAATTTCATTGCCATGAAGGTAAAGAATTTTCAAATTTTCAATCTGTGTCAGGACCTGGAACAAAAAAATGAAAATGACATACAACAATTTTACCAAGTTGTTTAGAATACTCTAGAATGATGTTTTAAAAACAAACAAAGCTTATATTAAGTGTAATTGTATCAATTAGTTTGGATCAGTCATGTGATTAAATTTGTAATAGATCTGTGTAATCAGAAATATTTTTAACAATTGTATTCGTTTAGGCAATTTCATTAATGCTTTTATCTTTCTCAATGCGATACGATCCTTTTACTTGTCAGGACCAGTTGGGAAAAGGTGGTGGAAAGAAAGGGGGCATCTGGTTGAATGTTACACTGATCACATTTTAAATGCACACAAAAAAAACTTGTTCGCTCATGGCTCAAGAATCCTAAAGGAGACTAATTTAACTTATACCACCACACCTGTCAAGTTGTTTGATACCAAACAAAATAAATAATTACCTATAGTTAATTAACATATTTACAAAAATTGATTCTTGTTTTGTCAGGCACAAAAAAAAAATGTGCAAAAATTCAACTTGATCTGAGATTGGGTGTTGGGGAAAAATGTGTACAAACTTTTAACCAGACAGACAGACAGAGTGACTTGATAAAAGCTTTGTAAAAAAAATTGTTGTCTGTTAGAAATGTTTTTGTTGTTCATTTATTACCAATGTTAATAAATTATTATGTGATAAAAGCTATCAGGCAACAAAATTAAATTTAGCATCAAATAATATGTTGCTTTGTCTCAACCATTTTATTTACCATGACAAATAATTTATTTAAATCAAAGGCATCTAGAGAAATGTTTTAGAAAAATTTGGAATAGCTTTTTTTATAGCCCATGTTTAAGGAGGGGTATCTGGGAGTGGTTTTATGAGCTGTCTTTAGGCACTTAGCCACACATCTGAATTTTAACATTTTTTTTTTTAATGCAGCTAGGTTTATAAAATATGATATCAGTGTACAAAGAACAACTCTTATCAAAGACTAGAATAAACTAACAAAAAAAAAAAAAACATGCAAAAAACTTAAAACAACAACAACTAAGCTTAAATCTTAACTTTTAGAATAATAATACAGACGTTATTTCAAAAAAAGAAGATGATTATGTGCTACCCATCATGCATTCAGTCATGCATATTAACCAATGACTTAAATTCTGCCAAGTGGCTGGTTTTCCTGGCTAGCTCAGTCAACCCATTCCATGCTCTAGGGAAGAAGGAGCATTTGTACAAATTTGTCCTAGCATCTGGAACGTGGAATGTGCCTTTATGTTTGTGTCTTTCTGAGTATTTTATTAAATTTTGCTTTTGTATTTGAAGATTATGAGTCAGTGTTTTATGTATAATTGCTTCTTTACTTTTGAGTCTTTTATCCTGAAGGCTTTCTAAACCACATGACCAGCCAGACATTTTCATTTCTATATAAATACTAATTTGCTTTAACATTTAATTTCTTAATGCTCATGTCTATATCACCTGCCATATCTCTTGAAGAGCTTTTCCAAGAAAGATGCATTTCCAAATCACTCACGATTCTTAAAGACAACCTGCACCCATTAAACCACTGTTACATAAGATCTGAACGAAGTTGTTGTCTCCTTTCCATTAAGACTAAAACTGAGAGATTTAAAAACTCCTTTGTCCCACTTTCGATCAGAGTGTTACAAGATCAGCTGTCATCGAGAAGTACATAGAAGTCAAATTCATAAAGCGCTGGTTGTGAATGTGTATGTGTGTTTGTATGTGAATGTTGTTCGAATTTTTCATTAACATAGTTTTTGTACAGTAGTTACGCTGAGGCTGTCAATTGTAATCAAACTGAATTTCCATTAGATTGGATCAATAAAATTATCTTATCTTATCTTATCTTATATGGACTCTCTCGAGGTCTTTGTTTTCCCTTGTAAACTATCAGACTAGCAAGAATTTCCACCATTTGATATTTAAAAGAAACTAGAACAGTAGCACATCTTTTCATAAAGCTGATTCACTCTGATTTCTGAATGTGTGGTCAAAGTATCCACTGGTGTCAAGTGTTTTAGTTGCAAATGCCACTTAACCTTATAGAGCTGAGTTTGAGTTTTGGCACATTGGCATAATTTTGGACGTGTCGTGTCCGTAATTGTTCAAAGATTACTCTCCCTTAGTATAACAAGAGCTAGATTCGATACAGTTAAATCATTAAAAGCAAGGTATATTCACACTTAAAATAGTAAAGCTAGTAAAAATTTCATAAATATTTTATGTTCACAATTTCACAAATCAAATCTTCGTAGACCACCCCACCTCCCGGACAAATCTCAGTATCTTCCCTGAGTTGACATTGTCGAATAGTGCTTTTAGGTTGTCCCTCTAAAAAATGTACCTTTAATATCCTGGTATCTGTGGCAACCAATGAGGATATGTTCCACAGTGAGTCGGGAGTCACAATACTCACAAAGTGGGGGCTCCTCTCTCTTCAGAGCAAAAGAGTGTGTAAAGTAGATGTGGCCAATCCTAAGTCTGGACATGGTTGTGCTACATGCCAGACCCTTAGATGTGGGCTGCCACCTGACATCCACCATAATCTGCCTGAGTTTGTTGTGAGTCTCAGCCTCCCATCTGTCCTGCCACTCTCGATAGGTGGAAGAGGCAATACCCTTAGAAAAGATACCAACAACAGACAGAGGTAGGCAGGCCTTAGACTAAAACCCCCAGGAAACAAGACATAGAGGAAGAAAAAAAAAGAACATGGTGATGCAGTATACTAGAGGAAGCAGAGAGGACTGGAAAGAGCTTGGAAGCCATAAAAAAAAACTAGTAAGAGACTGTGGAGAGTGGCGTGTTTTTGCTGAGGCGCTATGTTCCATGAAGAACTCAAAGGAATGATGGTGAATGGGACCATTAAAAAAAATACTTTGAGCTATCAAAAGTAATTTTTTTTAAGTGGAGAAGAAAATTTTAAAAATATATTACTGGTAGTAAAGATTTTTAAAATTAAAAAAAATGTAACCTTTTTTTACTGACCGGATCAATGTTTGGAAGAAAGTTAAAAGACAAATCAATCCAGCTAATATTGAGTGGATTCTTAAATCGTGCACTAGCTATAGACATCAGTTTGGAGATTTCTTTTAATCCATTGTTGTTTAGTTTAAGACAGAGGCTGTTTGATTTATCTGGTACATCTTTTTCAGTTTTTTTCTTGATACTTCTATGTGGAGATGGGTCTCGTGGCTCTTCTTTTTCACATTCTTTTAAATGAATAGAGACAGTTAGATATTAGATTTAATATGAATATACCATATATGAAAGCAAATAAATATAGGCCTAAACATGTATTAATAAATATGTAAGGTCAAGAGGGGAGAAGGCAGAATGGGACATAAAGTACTAAAGTAAAGTTCTAAACCAAGGAAACAATAGTTCAAATCATTTAGTTAAACTCATTGGCCATTGAAACAAGCTTTACATCACTTGCCCTATAGATCTAGAAAAGGGAACTTCAATATTTTTATAAGGACTTTCAGAAGATGGTCCACAGATCATGTGTGGTGCCCCAATGAATCAACAGACTTACGGTGATGTTATATAACTTTTATTAACATGAAACTGAATACTCTTACCTTCAAGAGTTGACACATGAAGGAAAGAAAAATCCACAGGAGGGATGATTTCATTTAGTTTTACTTTTTTCACAGGTTTTGCCTCATATGGCACAACACTGTAAAAAATATAAATCATAATTAGAAATATCTTTTTTTTATATAGTAATTATTTGTAGAGAGGGTGTGGTGGCTGAACAGTAAATCCCTTGGCTTCCGTGCTGGAGTTTCCAGGTTTGATTCCTGGTGAAGACTGTGATTTTTAATTTCGTAATTTTCAGGCGCCTTTGAGTCTTGTAAAATGTTTTACATGTTTCGGAAATTCCTTCAGAGTTGAAGATAGTTATTTCCTAGTCCAAACCTTCCGCAGGACGACGGGGGATGGGAGAGGACAGGGTTTGAACCCGGGACCATCGATAAATCGAAACGACAGTCCAGCGTGCAAACCGCTAGACCAGGCAGCCATCCTGGAGTCCCCCCAGCTCTAATGGGTACCTGACATTAGTTGGGGAAAAGTAAAGGCATGCAGTTGGTCATTGTGCTGGCCACATGACACCCTTGTAAACCATGATCAGATGACCTTTGCTTTACGTCATCTGCCCTATAGACCACAAGGTCTACTTAATAATTTGTAGAACATTCATACACAGTTTATTTTTTCTGGTTATTTGGACCACATCAGAGCCCAAACATTTTAGTCCTAATAACACACATCTGATTACACAAATATTTGAAATATTCCCTATAGATATATTCCATATAACTTACAATTGTAAAATGTTATGGCTGTTGTGTTGCACACAAGGATGTCCATTGGTAAACTTCAGATTTGAAGATTATTATACATCCTAGCCCATACTGCCTACAGGACAGCAGGGGATGTTGGCAGCCAGGGTTCAAACCACTGTGACAACATTTCAAATGATCTAACATTACAATACCTTTTTATATAAAAATACAAACATTCCTAAGAGGCTAAGTATTTCCTTTTTTTGGGGGGGAGGGGCATAGATTGTGTTGTGTCTTATAAAATACTCCCAGTAGTACTAAGTAGACTCGAATCCAGTCATTTAAAAAATCTTTCCAGTGTTATCTGGCAAAACGATTTCTAATGCTGCAATGCCAATAAGTAATGACAAGTGGGCTGGGAATGCTTTATTTATTTCTTTCCAAAATAAAGATAGTATAACTAGTATAAGTATTAATTTAAGTATACTAATTTTTTTATTACTAGTATAGAGTATAGAGTATAGACAGTATAGTAGTTTTTTGGCTTTGAGTTTGAGATATTATTTAAAATTATTATTACCTAGTTGTAGATTCTCATAGTATGAACAGTATTGATATATTCATGCAAGGCAATGTTCTGATTTTATTATTTTTTATATTTCAAGGTACTTATTCTTGTATGAAATACTATTTTAATCAATTAAACACTTATATTTACCTTGATTTAGAATCAATGGTCGCCATTTTGAATGGTTGCCATGAACAACTGCTATGACAGTAACATTGTCTATTGATATGGAAAATGTTTTCCGACCTCAACTTTTAAACCAATTTGAACATTATTGTTATTTTTAGCTTTTAAGTATAAATATAAAATCTTTCAAAAGATAGATCTAGACCTAGTGATCTAGAACAATATTTTAAGCATCTTTTAAAATGAATTGTGTGTGTGCGTAAAACGCTTAACTTAAGTTAGATTCTAGATCTAGTTGCTTAGAACTGAGAATTGCTTGAACAGTAGGAATAGTTGCACTACAACACTGTTCTTTCACTTCCGTATATTTTTCAGCGGCTAATCTGAAAATGTTAACTTTGCAATGGTTTTAATGGTAAATTAAGTAGATCTAGATCTGAATATAAGATCGATAATAAAGTCCAGATCTAGATCTAGTCGTCTAGATCTAGAACATCATTTTTTTTATTATCCTAGATCTAGATAGATCTAGGATAATAACTTATTGAAAAGAGGATTCGAGGAAATTATTTTTGAAAAATTAATAAAAACAAAAGTCAAAAGTCTTGAAAATTTGAAAAAAAGTAAAAGGTAAAAGTAAATAAAAGTTAAAGGTTTGTAAATGATAAATGTAAAAGACAAAAAGTTTGTTACAGTTTGTTGAGTTACGACCAGTTACGACACTTACGTGACTAATCACTACTTGTCTACTGACTACTCACTAGATTCTAGGGAATCTATTTTTTATTAATAATAATTTATTATTAGATCTTAGTGTTACACTACAGTTTTAGTTTGTAAAGTTTGTTACATTTTGTTGAATTTTGCTGAAACATGATGTGAGACATAGACTCTAGTTCTAGATCTACATATATATTGAACATAATCATGAATAGCAGCACCGGACAAAGTTTTTAAGAGAGAAAGTATGAAAGTAGTGAATTAAATGCAACGAAAATACTAGCAGACTGCGTCAACCAAAGCCTGAAGTTGAACCTGCGACCCTGGAAACGTCAACACCGCCTAGTGATAACGCACTTTCTAAGCCAAGTTAACATCTAGACCATCCGAACGTCCAATCTTCTGGTCCAGAGCTACTCCGCCCGTATGCAAATTACCACCCCAGTGATCAAAGGTCACATGCCACAGCCACCTCACCCCCCAACCTTGCAGCATCCTTTCACCCACTACTTCAATAGAGCTGCCACAGACAGCCATTAGGCATGCATTAGACAAACAATGACTCTATCTAATTGTGTATCTCGCATAATGACAAGTGGACAACAAAAATACATTACATATAGATGCTTCAGTGGGTATATCCTATATAAGCTATTAAGCTGTGAACATAAACATAGAGTCATAGAGTTGAAGCTAGGTACTGAAACAAGATGTGAGACATACATAAATGAATAGCAGCACCGGGGACAAAGTTTTAAAGAGAGAAAGTAGTTAATTAAATGTTATGAAAATAGGGGACTGCATCGACCAAGGCCAGAACAGGTGACCCTGGAAGTGGCAGCACCGTCTAGCGATAACGCACTAAGCAAAGTTAACCTCTAGACCATCCGAATGTCCAATAAAACATTCTTCTTTCTCTCAAAAAAAAAAGTTCTGACAGTAGTATAGATAATCTAGTTCTAGAACTGACTTCTGACTGTGTGTCATGAGTATGTATCTGTATCACTCTCAGACCAGTGACTCTACTCTGTCTGTGACTAGATCTATAATATAGACTCAGTATATATAGTAAAGTAAAATAAGTATATTCTAGATGTACCGTAATTTAAAATTAAAGTTGATTATAGATCTAGATTACAACATTAATTTCTTTTTTGCTTTATTCTTCAGTCAAGAGTTGGAAGGGATAATAATGACTTAAAGTAGCAAGAGACTGTCACTGACTCACTCCAGAAGTAATCAATTCATATAAAGGTACTCTTCAAAGTTCAAGTCATAGTGTGTATTAAAAATTATATTAGGCCTAAAATGTTGAAATTAAGATGGATATAGAGTACATTTGTTTTAGAAGTCTGCTGAATTAGGACTTGTCTTCATCTTCTTCTTTGTTCTCATTGTTATGTTGGAGTGTTCAGATGACTAGACCAATATATGAGATGAACTGTGCAGTGGTTTCCAAATCAGGGAGCTCTCCATATAGTTTTTTTTCTATTGGGGTGTTTTGGGGCTAGTGTCTTGTATGGGCCTCTTGTTAATGAGAGCAGTATTGGAAGATGTGGTCGGCATTCTCTGGTGACACTCCACATAGGCAGATTTCACTGGTTCCAATTTTGATCTTCTGGTATATATGTGTTGTCGCATTCTGTTGTGTCCGGTATTAGGACTTGTAACTAAGAGAACTATGCTGGCACTTTTGCAGTCTTTTTAAAAATATTTTTAAATTATCTTTAAAAAATAGCATACAATATATATAAATATTATCTATTGTATTATATTATCTATTAATATTAATTATTATTACTTTATTGCATAAATTTTATTATATTCTACCGAAGGACTCTACCAGCATTAAAATACCAAGCCCATTTATTATCAAATATTTTGTAAAGAAAATGGATTACCATAAAGAACTTGCAGTCTTAAAATTTGTAAGTAAAATTAGGCTTGAGCCAATAATTATATAATATTATATATATGACATACATGTATATATTTAGTAGATATGTGTGTGTTTAAACTCATGTTTTTTTCCTTTGTTTTTTTTTTAATATACTATACTTTTTATTTATTTGTTGCTGACCAGGTTAACATACTGTGGGGCAAGGAGCTCTCCTCTCTGTTCACATTGAAAGATGGAAAATTTTTTGTTTTTGTTATACATTTAATGTAAGTGTCAAAATCCTGCATATTGTACCTTAGTAAACTGATCATGTCTTCCAGAGAGTCATGTGCTCAATGGACTCAACACTTCTAGAGAAGTGACATGTTTCTCCCTCAAAAGCTACGGTTGGAGGCTTTTTCAGTGCACCGACCAAAGGTTTGGAACTCATTGATCTCAGACAGACAACATGCTACACTAATTTCAAGAAGAACATTAAGACCTACCTGTTTAAAATTTTCTAGATAAGTTTGTCATTTTAGCTCTCGTTTTTATGCTTGTAATGTTATCACAGCGCCATGAGCCTACATTTTGTTTGTTAACGGTGCTTTATAAAATAAATAAAATTATTATTATGATTATTATTTGCAAAATAGACTTTTAAGTATAATTTGTAAATATGAGACGCACACATTCATACTCAAACATTTACTCATATGAAGTTGCTAAGCAAAACCCTTTTTTTTTTTTAAACAGTGATCCCTCATCACTTCATGCTTTGCTATTTTGCAGGTCTTTACAAGAAATTAATGGGGCAAATAAGTTACTAATCTGCGAAAATTGATCAATGGGGGGAAAAAAAGGAATATTTTGTTCTGTTTATACAGAGAAATAAATTAATGTAGACTAATGAATTAATAGAGACTTTATCTGTAGTTAGACATTATCCTCATCCTTTTAAGTAGTTTTCAAAAAACATCTAATAATGATGTAATGTAAACATAGTAGTGCCTCATAGCTTCCATTCAGACTAAGTAACTCTAGACACTCTTAAAGGTGGGAACACTGGTACAAAAACATTCCAGCTCCTGATTAGCTTATTACAGTGGAGAGAGATTTTTACTCTTTTGATCTATGATTACTGTATGTATTTTGTCTTCTATACATATATAAAGTACCTAGATCAAGGTTCATGCAGTTTAAAAGTGAAGGGCAAGTTTTATAAAGCCATTAGTCTATAAGTACTTAAATTTATATATATGTATATTCAATTTCTACTTCACAAATTTTATTATTGGAGCTGGTTCTGGAAATAATCTGTGAAAAATCAGGGATCACTGTTTACCTTTGAAGTGTAAACTTAAGCTATGTTTGTTTCTATTTTATGATTGAAGAGATCCAATGGCTCCCACATGCAGCGATTCTGAATCTGATGACTTCAGGCTTACCTATGTGAGAACATTTTTACAGGGTAAACTCAATTATTGACTTTTAATACTTTAAGACTGGCATTTGTTTTTTTTTTTCTCAATCAGATTTACAGAGGCTAAGAGGCGCTTGGCTTGGCTACCTAGAAGGGGGCTCGAGGTTTGACACCCGACTCGGGCAGAGTTGTGTTTACTGAGTGCCTAAAGGCAGCACGGAAAACCAACTCCTAGATACCCCCTCCCCCCACTGGTCCACAAATGAGATTGGACCAAAGCGCTCTGAGCATGCTATAAGCATGAAAGTAGCGCTATATAAAAGCTATAATAATTTAATTTAATAATTTATATAGTTAAAAAAAGTTTGCCCACTACAGCATGGTTCTTAAATTTGTATCTTGTTAGAAGACATGCTTTTTAGAGTTACTTGATATTTTTTGGGAAGAGCAGAGGTTATTGTATTGACGTGATCATACAGTTGTACTGTTAAAAGTTATCCATAGAGACTGTTGGACATTAGCAGTGTAAATCAAATAAACCTCTGGAATGATATCTCCACTTTCTGTATAATCCATTGAGCTTTTTGTGTGAAAACTACATTATCATATCAGCCTAATCCAAAAGAATCTCATGAATGAAAACACAAAAAGCAACCTAATCTAATGAGTTAAAATCTAC
>JADKLZ010047121.1:0-40104 GCA_021533235.1 Biomphalaria straminea | reverse complement strand
CTCAACTACACTTCTTTATTTCTCTCAACTACACTTCTTTATTTCTCCCAACTACACTTCTTTATTTCTCTCAACTTCACTTCTTTATTTCTCTCAACTACACTTCTTTATTTCTCTCAACTACACTTCTTTATTCTCCCCCCTCTCTTTTATCCCTCTTTCTATCTACATCAATATATATTTATATGTTTGAAAGAGATTTCTGGAACAACGTTTATGCGTTCAGTAAATAAAATTCAGCTACAGTTAAACGAATTAAAAATCTCCAACCTGTCCTCGGGACTCGAACTTAGGCACATCATTTAGGTAACCCAGTGATTTATGCCACTGAGGCACGTGCGGCGGAGGAATCTGTTCTATACGAGGCTAAATCTGGATAGTTGCTTGAAGGTTGTGCGAGCAAGAAGAATTATATGAGCCAAAAAAAAAATCTAGTGTCTAGACCAGTGGTCTTCAACCTTTTTTAACCGACCGCCCCCTTTTCGTATATTTTCTCTTTAAAAAATCTCCAGCGCCCCCCAAACGGACATATAATAGTAAAAAAAAAAAAAAAAAAGATTCGGAAGGTAAATTGTACTAAAAGAACATGTATTGATTTATATTGGCATTGTAACTTACATATTGTTAATTAATCTAAAATTTTTAGTAAAAAAAAAAAGCTTACAGGATATAAATATGAAAAGATAAACTGATTGTCTATAACTTTTTTTTTACATTAAAAGTATCAATATTAAGGAAAACCAAGAAAATAATATACAATAGCATAAGAAGACCAGCAGCAAGTATGCAAGTGAAACCCAGACCACAACAAAGACAGCCAAAAATCTACTAAATACTTGGTAACGAACAGTTCTTATGAAAATCTTTACCATTATACAAGATGAAACAGAGTGGAGGACACGCACTAACCATGTTATATTTCAATTGTATGAATACCCACCGATAGTGACAGAAAAAAAAAGAACAGACTACGTTGGGCAGGTCACCTTGAAAGAATACCCGATAACAGAGGAAAGAAAATTTTATACAGGCGAAAACGAAAAGGCAGGCGACCCAAAGCCAGACTCCGAAAGCGATGGATTGATGATGTGGAGGCAGATCTGCAACAGTTTGAGGTAAAGGCGTGGAGACGAAAGGCTCAGGAGAGATCTGAATGGAGAGATGTGTTGAAGCAGGTTAAAGCCCTCCATGGGCTGTAGCGCAACTAGTATGGATGGGTGAATGCTACATCATAGAACACTACTATTTTTTTTTACATTAAAATTTTACATTTAGTCTTATATTTAATAAAAAAACAATTCATCACACATAACTAAGCTTAAACTAATGGGAACCTTGTGCCTCATGCAGTTTAACAATGTTAGAAATGCCAGGCTTTAAATTACGTCAAAGGCGTAGGTCTCCTCTAGTGGCTACATCAAGTCTATTTCTTTGTTTACTCATTATGTTTGTAACGGCACTAAATCCAGTTTCAGCCATATAAGTTGAAGGAAAAGCTAAAAATAGCAATTCCATTTTTGACCATAGTTTGGGGTATTTGACAGGAACAAATCGCTGCAGCCACATCTCTTCTGTGCCTCCTCTTTTGAAATTCATTTGACTGGTCATATCATTTTGTAACTCTACCATTTCTTCCTGCAAATCAACTTGAACATCGGTGACAGATGTTTCAAAAGGATTAATCATCCATGTTTCAATTTTTAAATTTATGACATCCTGGAAGCGAGTTTCCATTTCTTCCTTGAGCATTTTCAGGTGAGTAGCATAGACGTCAATGTCCTCAGGCAGTAATTCATTATTCAACAAAGCGAGTTCTGGGAGATTGTAAAATTCCTTTCAGGAAATATTGTGGTAAAAGAGATTCAATTTCTCAATAAAAGAGACAATGATCTGCTTTGTATCGATAAGGGTTAGATCCCTGCCATGTAAAATAAATCTTTTTTGACCTTCTTCAAGTCATTGCAAACCGATAAATCTTCCTGTTGCTTGAAAAATTCCAAAATTGTATTGAAAAGTTCAGCAAAACGAGCAAGACAATTCCCTTTGGAAAGCCAGCGAACCTCAGTGTATAATAAGAGTTTAACATGTTGCTCATTATTTGTTTCACACAGCTGTTGAAAGATGCGCTCATTTTTGGCATGGGTTTTTAATTTATTTACAGTTTTTATAATCAGATTTAAATATGAATGAAGTTGTAGGCTAAGTTGTTTAGCAACAAACAACAATCCGTCTTTGAATCGAAGTGTCACTTATCGGTAATACTTTCAAAACCTCATTGAGGTCTTAATGCATCACTGTGGAAATGACTTCTCTTAAAGCTGAAATGATCAATTTTTCACCAACGGTATGTGACTTTTGATTTTTTGCAATTAACTCTGCAATTTTGTAAGAGGCCATCAAACCGTCTTCTGCTTTGCTGTTTTTTTTTTAAATATTGTTTGAATAGTCAGGCGTTTTTTCAAATTGCTCATGAATAGTTTTGAAATACTCAATGGGCTTGTCCTTTTTGTCAGGATACAAGGCCTTCATATGATCCTGAAGCCGACTTGGTTTCATCGCCTCATTGGAAAGTTTTCATGCAAAGTAGACACAATGGAATACGTTTATCTACAGGCGATTCTATGAAACCCATGGAGAGATAATTTGCTGAATACTGGCGAGTTTTTTTCTTGGTCGACATTGTCAATGCTTTCATTCATTTATTTTAACGCTAGCTTTATTATTTAAACCAAATAGCATAAACATTGCGTAATATTATTTATTATATAACTATGTTACTGTAGATAGCCTATAATAAACTATAATTTAAAAAGCTTATACCATGTTTATTTATCAATCTACAAACTGTTTTACGCGCTAAAAAAATGGGAGCAAAAATACACACTTCTCGCTTCAGTAAAAAACAAAAATAAAAATAGGTTTTATAAATCATAGAAACAAGGAATTCCCGAACTTTAAAAATAAAACGATTATTTGTCTATATATACTTCGCCAGTGCCGCTTTGAAGAAAATGTGCTACGTTGAAAACGTTTTTCATTTTTTTTTCTTTTGTTTCTTCTCAGCGCCACCGATTGCCCCTTATGTGTCCAGCGCCCCCTTACCGCCCACTTTTTAGCCAATCGCCCCCGTACCGCCCCTTTGGCTCCCAGCGCCCCCTAAAATCTCGAAATCGCCCCCAAGGGGGCGATATCGCCCCCGTTGAAGAACACTGGTCTAGACCTTTTATTTTTCTTCTAGTAAATCTGACTTAAAATAACACATTATATGATAGATTTAAAGGGACATTACTGTGTCTTAGAATTTATCATACTCTGATTATTGAAATTCTACGATAGATGCATATTTCTTATTCATATTGGAAGTTAAAAAATAGGTTTGGAAGATCCGGCTATAATTAATAGTATGCAGCAATCCTAATGTGTACTGATAGTACTACTATATAAACCAAACACTGACCAAATTAGTCGTAGACAGCAGTGACAATACATATTGTTTTTATTGAAAGTACAGAGACGAGGTTATTTGAAACTTACACACTATACTTTCGAAAAATAGTTTGACTATTTCTAGTATTTATTTACTTAAAGCGATATTGTCTACACGGCTTCACAATCAGGCATTTTAAGAATCTCCGCCTTTTTCTTACTCCCCCCCCCCTAAATATTTTGTTCGCCAAGAATAGCGCACTATCTGCTATACCGACCATGACGTCAAGGCTCAAAACACGGACAGACACACTCACAAAATACAATCTTGGAACTTCAGTTTATTTTCTTTTTATAGCGTATCATTTGAAATAGCGGATATTTTTCCCTCGCCTATCACAAATTACAATTCAGATAAGCTTCAAGAAATGTGTCTCAGCGGAGGGTGGGCTTTCTAGTAAAAATTTGGCGCGTTGAGCGCTGTGAGAGGGGATCTTGCGGAGCTCACCTGCGGAGATTAGAATATTTAACGTCAAGATACTATCGCAATACCGCGAAAACACGCGGCTCCCCACCCCTTTTCCCTGCGGCATCATTGCCTTGACTCGCCTCGAGGTGACTCGCTTCTTCAGAACATTCACCCACTGCTAACTACTTTCAAACATACCGAACGTATCAACGCGAAGATCTCCGTGGAAACTCTAGCAGCGGGAGGTCTTCGGGCAGGACTTGGGCGTTGATTTAATCGTCTGCTGATGTCTTCCTTGTGGAGTGGCGTCCATCGGTGAGCCAAGCGGAGATACAATGATATCTGAGGATTTATTTTTGTCACTTCTTGATTTTTTTACTCGCCTACTTCAAAACCCGCAGACATCCTTGTTTTAAAGTCGTAAAACTTGTCCGGACTAGTTTTAAGAAAAACACCAGGTGTTTTCACTTTTTTTTTTGTGTTTAAAACTTGAACATCTCTTGAAAGTAAGAATTTAAAAAGTACGAAATAATTTTTGAGGAAAACACTTGGCTACCTAAGGGAGGGTCAAGTTCGAACCTCGATGCAGACGAGGAATTTTTTACATTTGACTTCAGCTGAACTGTGTTTGTTGAGCGGCCAAACACCAGACGGAAAACTTTCTCTCATATAAACTTCCCAAAACGTAGGCCTACTACGAACACATATAATATACACATATATATCTTATAAATTACAAACGTTACTTCAAAAAAGAAAATAATTAGGCCTACGTCCTACGCATTTCATGTGTCAATCCACTTACGCTTGAAGTCGTACTTTATTAACGAATGACAAAGAAATTAATGCGAGTTTGTTTTTTTAAATTGTAATAGACAGGGTTACTGCAGCCATCGAACTGTGAAAATACGCAAGCTAAAAATCTAGTCTTGGACTCTGATTGTAGAGCTAGCAAAGAAATTGAGATGCCAAGGAAAGATCCTTGGTATCACTTTTAAAGACCGCATCACAAATCAGGGTTACTACAGCGATAGGACTCCACGATGACCTGATAGCTAGTGTTAAAAAAGCAAACTAAAACTCTACAGCCATATTACAAGGTATTCGGAGCTCGCAAAGACCTTTCCCCAGGGAACAGTAACAGGAAAATAAAGAAGAGGCAGTAGAGGAAGCGATTGGGACTTACTTAGACTTAGCTCCTCCCGCGCCGTTCGGCGCATTGGGCGGCAAGCTGTCTCCATAAAGATATGTCATTGGCAATACCTGCAGCCTCCTCCCACCTGGTGTCCACTGTTCTGAGGTCCTCCATAAAGGTATGACGCCAAGTTATACGAGGACGTCCCTCTTTGCGTTTTCCTCGTATTGGCCTCCATGTCATCGCAATTCTTGGTATGCGTAGTTCATTTTGTCGTAGAAAATGTCCCGCAAACCTCATGCGACGTTCTGTCACAACCTCACTAAGTGTTCGACTCCCAGTTCGGCATAGGATTTCCTTGTTTGAGACTCGAGCTGTGTAACTGACTCTCAAAATCCGTCTCAGCCATTTTTGTTGAGCCACATTTAGTCTTTTCTCCATCTTGATAGATGACTTCCATGTCTTTTATGCATATGTTGCAGTTGGAATGACGATTGTGTTGAGAAGGTGTATTTTTGTCTCGAGTCCAATGGCAATGTCGTTGCACTACTCGGGGTTACAAATAAAAGTATACAAGAAATGACGGAGAACCTAAATAGAGAGGCATTCAAAATTGGCCTACGCATAAAATTGGATAAGACAAAAATTTTGCGAGTGGAATATAAGGCAAAGGGTGCCCCTGTCAGACTTGGTGAGTCAAGGCTGGAAGAGTTGGACAAGTTCACTTACCTTGGCAGCATCATAACAAATGATGGGGATGCATACCATGATGTAGCGTGCCGAATAGGAAAGGCAGGGAGCATTTTCCAAAGGCTGCAGCCTATTTGGCCATTGGACTCGAGACAAAAGCGATTGGGAAGGCAACATAAAAGAATGGACGGACCTGGCATCGAAAGATGTTCTATCCAAGGCAAAAGACAGGAATGGAGAAATGCAGTCGACAAATCTTGTGTGGTGCCCCAACGATCCAACTAATGGATAGGTAAACGGGAAGAACATGGTTGCATCGGGCCCCATATTTTAAATAGCTTGCGCCTATCAGGTCTAAATCCGATCCTGAATTTAGCGCCAAAGCTCTATTTGTTTGATATAATTATTTCTCTAGAGATGAAACAAACTGGATTTGTATAGGCCTATAAGAAAAATATTACATAACCGTATCAATACTAAAGGTCCTAATCTGTTGGAGTCACTCCATTCTTGCCGCTTTTAAACTGGACGAAGATGACAGAAAAGAAGATAAAAAAAAAGATTACCCGAACATGCGAAAATAATAATCAACCTTGAAACATTATACTCAAACAGAACGACAAGAATAGAACAAGTGATTTATGAGGGATTTTTATGCAGTAGATACGACAGTTCAAATGTATTTAAAGAACAGTTTGACGAGGTTATCAAGGGAGACAATTTCTGTCGCTCATTATTTAAAGATATTTTGATTAGATGATGTCATTCAAGACTAAAATAACGCTCATGAGTTAAATTTAGCCATTAATGACGTCATATTTTTTGTGTGAAATTTCTTGTGTTTTTTTCTTAAATAAGAGTATTCAGAAAAAGTGATTTGTTTTGGATCCAACCATTTTTTTTACACTGTAGTAAAGTACAAAGGAAAAAAAAAACAAAAATAACAATGGCAATATAAACAATGAAATAATATCTTTCATTTTCACATATCCGTAAGACTTTTGAACCGTTAGAAAACCATACATCCACCATTTTTCTACATTCATTTCAGTCATTTGCCTTGGATAGAACCTCTTTAAATATCCACTCTTTTATGTTGTCTTTAAAAAAAAAAAAAAATAGGAAAAATAATAAAAAAAAAAAAAAGAAATAAAAAAAAAGAATTTAACGAAGTGGAATTGTATGGATAAACTTAAATAAGTCGTGTAAATGTGCATGATTAAATGCATGATGCGTAGGACTTAATTATTTTCTTTTTTGAAGCAACGTGTATTATTATATAGGCCTAAGATAATATAAGATAAATAATTGATTAATACTATTTTTACCAATTGTTTTTGTTTTGGCGCTACAAAGTCTTCATCTTGATACTTGATCCTAGAATGGTATATGGGGAGAAAAAAATATGTTCAAACTTTTTAACAGACAGACGGTCAGACAGACAGAGTTGATAAAAACTTTGTAAAAAATACCGCGCTAGTCTCGCATCCAGGACGCTGAAAAGAATATCTGGATAGTTGAATAAAGGTATTGACGAGCATTTCTTGCGAGATCTTTTTTCCTACTCTTTTTTTTTTTTTTTTTTCATTTTTCTTTCACGTTTTAAATATTTCAAGGTTGTTTATTTTACCTCCACCGTAACAACATATTGATAACAAAGTACTTGCAAATGACTGGAGTCTAGACCTAAATCTAAGCCTATAGGATTGTAAAGGCTATGTCAAACATATAAAAATTATATTCCATGGCTGCTTGTTGTTTCCAAAATAGGTGGATGCTCTGGACAATACTCTTTTGTAGAGGCCACTGTCTTCTTTTGAAGACTTAAAAGAAAATAAATTTTTATAGAATCTTGTATAAAGACTGATTAGAAAACTTACACATTTATTTTTTGTGGTGAACTATAGTGAAGTTAATAGATCTATGATGAGCACATGAGTTTCTTGAGAATGTGTCTAAACTATCCTATTACTGGCTTGTATCACAAAAGTCTTAAAAGCTTCTTTCTATTATATATTTTAAACTAGTTTGTTTCGTTATAACATCTATTTAGTTTTTTACCAGCACACATTCAAACGTCTGTTACAGATACTAACTTGTTTCTTTCTGCGACTCTGACTCTGTTTCTTTCTGTTACCTATTGTAGTATCTTTCTAGTTTCTTTCTTTTACAGTCTAATAGCATCTTTCTGTTACAGAATCAAACTTTCTTTGTATTACTGATTCTAACTTCTTCCCCTGTTGCATTTCTTACTAGTTTCTTTCTTTTACAGTCTATATAGCATCTTCATGTAACAGATTCTTACTTGATGGTATTATAATTTCTTACTTATTTCTTTCTTTTACAGTCTATATAGTATCTTCATGTAACAGATTCTTACTTGATGGTATTATAATTTCTTACTTGTTTCTTTCTTTTACAGTCTATATAGCATCTTCATGTAACAGATTCTTACTTTATGGTATTACAATTTCTTACTAGTTTCTTTCTGTTACATTTTTTACTAGTTTCTTTCTGTAACATTACTTTATTTATGAAGAACGGTTAAATAAAACTAATATTTAATTTTATCTCAACTTACTTTTATATTTAATTTTATCTCAACCTTTAAAAGTTCTTAGGCAATATTAGGCATAAATTATAAAGACTACTTAGGCATTATTATAAAGGCTACTTATAACCCTAAAATCTCAAGGAGTGACATGATTATAAGTGCCAGTTGTGAAAGTGTCGTCTATTCCTTTGTTGAACGTGTTATGCTTTTGGTTAATTAGCCACAATTTTGTTGAAAGATAGGGCTAATATTATGCATCTTTGGCCTTCTAGTACACCTTCTGCACAAAAAAAAAAATAATGCAAAGATAGGTAAAATAAAAGACATCTGGAAATAGATCTTAAGTTGCATCTACAAGGCTAAAATTTTAGAACGAAAAACAAATATTTCCATTTTACTAGACAACTTTAGGCAAGAAGCATTTTCTGGAAAAGAATGTTGACCGCATAGATTAAGTGAATGTTAAACACATCTATTAAATAGCTTTTCTGATGCTTATAATTTTTGAAATTACATCATCATCTTCAAAAATCTCAGTAGCCACTTTTTTAGTGTCCAATTCTACAAAATGTAGACATTAATTGCATGTGAGATTTCATATTTCTATGTCTGAATAATGTCGTCATTTGTTAAATAGTGACTTTGGGTTGGTATCCTGATATTACGATGCTATCTACTATTTCAATAGATTTGATTAAAACATTGTTAAAATAGATACGGCTGAAAGTAACGTTTCACATCTGCTTTTGAAATAACGTGTAGGCTAATGTAACGTTTTGAACTATTTGTAGAATTTCAGTAAAAAATTTAATTTTGTTTAGCTGAAATATTTTTAAAATGTATATCAATTGTGAATAATATGTTCCAATATTTAGCCACTATCACTTTTTTTTTAATTGTCAGTTTTTCCAAAAGTGCATTTTTTTTCACTTTGGTGTCATCTTCCAAACGGTTGAGCTCCGGTGCTGTCCACACACCCCTAATGACGCCACTGCTTACAACCGCCATGAATCATACACAATGAATCATACACAAATAAATCGTTCATTAGTTAAAAGGAGCACCTAATCTGGATCAGTAGATAGTATTAATATGTGTACACTGCATTATTGTTAAGTTTATTAAGTTTATAATACACAGTATCATCAGGCACACTCGAAGAAAAAAAAAAGTATTTCGATCATCTCCCTTTTGTTATGATGAAACAAATATTGGAAGGGAGGTAATTCTAACAACACATCAACCATTGGCGTCAATATGGCCAACCATCATGAACACGTAGACGGTTGGCACGGAGAAAAACCTGTTAATATTGTAATTGGCTATTCTATTACATTTAGCGCAGCTAAACAACTGCAAGGCTTATTACTTTGATAGATCTATATGTTATTTAATGATTATCTAAAGCCAGGTTACACAATAAGGATTATTAAGCTGTACTGGTTCTTTCCGGTCTTGAGTCGTTCTAGAAAGACTCCTACACTCCTAGTCCTAACAGGCTAACTCATTTCAACATTTCATTAAATTAATATTTAGATTCTGATAAATAAATAATGATTAACCAGTGACTATGACTCCGATCCCTATGAACATGATGATGATTAAATTTTGAATTGCCATTTCAGGATTTAATATATATATAATAATTGATTGATCAATAAAATATATTCGGTAATTCTAACATGATTTGTTTTCATGTTGATTGTCTAGACTTAGAGTTAGAGGTCTAGACTTAGACTTAAACTGTCACTGTCTAGACTAGAGCCAAGGCTTAGTCTAGAGTCTAGACTAGAGTGACTAACTAGATGAGTACCCTGACTCTAGAATTTAGTAGAGTCTATATCTAGATTAGATAAGAGTATAAGACACTAGATCTAGATTTCTATACTTACTGTCTATAATATAGATCTCTAGATATATCTATCTTAGTATCTAAATATATAGATCTATATAATACAATATGAACTCAAACTTTTTGAATTGAAGAAGATATTTCAGAATGTCTTCACTAACTGGATTCAGCTGCACATTCTTATGTCAGAAGGGTTAAATGTCTCAAATGTCTTATAAATCATTGTTTTGACAACTTTTACAAGAAAAAAACAACAACAACATGCAACAAGACATCCTAATTAACATGAATATGATCTTATGACAGTCATGTCCATCATAAATGTACACATGTAAATGTTCCTCATGTTTTCTTCACAATAGTATTGGCTAGTTGCCTGCCTGTTTATCTTGGAATATATATTAGAAGATTTAAGGATTAAAAGAACATTGGGGCACCTCACAATTTTTGCCGACCATCTTTCTCCATTCCTCTTAGGATAGAACCTCTTTCAATGGCAGGCCGTCTATTCTTTCATGTTGTCTTCCCATCACTTCTTTTTCCTGGTACTGTTCAATGAAGAAAGGTCTTTGCGAGCCCTGAAGACCTTGTAATATGGCAATAGAGTTTAAATTGTGTTAGCATGTCATTGTGCTGTCAAGGAAAGTTTTAATGGCTCTGTCCCATCTTTTAATTGCTGAGATGTTAACAATGTTGGTGGGATATCAGTGCTTACACTACATTTACATTTCTACATTTATGTCAAGAACATCTTGAAAAGAGTTTTGTTTGTGTACATATTTTTGTTGTTTACCATTCTCAGCATGAATCGCCTGTGGCAAGACTTTTAAATGTCAATCGCAAGAGAAATATATAATCTGTTTGGGGTAGAGCATTGCGTTTGAATGCTATGTTTGATTTTTTAGGTTTTCCAGCTCTTATAAGGTAGCTCTTACCAATTAAGTAGGTTATACCAAGTTATGAGAAATAACTATTAAAATTAAGTCATTTTAGGTTTACCAAGTTTTTTATTATGAAAAATGCAAACAAAATATAAACAAATTATTGTATACTATATGACTCTTCAGTGTCATTCTAATTAAGTAGAACCTATACTTTCATGCTATATTTGTATGATGTATGTTTTTTTTTAATAGCATGTTTGATACATGGTTTTATTCAAATAGTTGTTAATGCTCTGGTGATCAATCATAGTACTAGAAGATAATAGTGAAGTTAATTAAAAAAAACAAATTAAACATAACAAAAACATAATTGGGAAATTCTGGAATATAGACATTTTGTGTAGACTTGATGACAATGAAATTTAGGTTGAGCTTTCCAAGATATTCAAGAGAACATTATGGATTTCAGGTGAAAAGTTTTCAAAAGTAGCAATAACCTAGGAAAAGGTTGACAGGGGCTCCTTTTTGGTTTCATTATTTTGTGTAAAAATTGTAATTATTGTTGAATACATTTTTGTTTTACAATTGAGCTATAGGTTATACTTGTAATGACACTTTTTCATTTTATGTACCTGACCTAAAAATAACTTTTTTAGTTAACAATAATTTTTTTTAGAATATCTAAAAAACAACAACAAATTGAAAAGAATCATTTGAATGACATGAAAGTTAAAAAGACATACATTTTAAAAAAATTAGCCTCTTTTTTGTTAATTTTTATTTTCAAAAAAATACCTTTCATTTTTTTATGAGTTTCTGACTTCTTCTCTTTGTCTATGTGATTTACATTCTAAGACTTTTTGAAGTAATAAAATGCAGTACAAAAGAAAAAAGAATATATAATATACAGAAATATGCCAATATTTCCGTGCATTTTGCTATACCCTATATCTAATGATAGATTTTAGCTTTCATTTATGTGAATCCTATTATTTGGTGTATCAATTATCACTTTGTAGCTTCCAACACAGTATAGTTGATGAACTTCAGCTTTTTTTTTATGTCTGATGAATCCACTCTAAATTACATTTGTATTCATTTAAAAATACAATTTCTTTTTTTTCTTCTAGATATTTTCTATGCCAGTGCTCCTCTCACCTCACTAAACATCTATACTGTTAGATTTGTTTTACTTCCTTTAGTAATTTATACAATATTTTGCAAATGTCAATAAAGTGCTTTTTTTTTTTTAAAGAAGTGTTACTTAATAATTTTTGTTACAGTGCTTCACCCTCCTTCTCTCCCCCCCTTTTTGTTACCTGAAGATGTATATGTTAACATACAGTGGAAGACATCTGTTGGAGATTTTCATGACAAACTAACCCAATGTCAAGGACGCTTAATTTGAATTTCACTGTTACCAAATAAATAAAAAAGAACTAGCTATAACTTTATAAATATCTCAGTGTGTGGCAGTTGATCATCTGATTTGGTCATTTGTTTTTAAATAAGTATCAAGTCATACAGTGAAAGTCTAACACTACATTTATATTGACATTATTTTGTGCTATGAAACAAAATGTTTGTGCAGTGCTAAAAAGTGCACAAAATTTATCATCGACCTTTTCAAAAACAAAGCTTATCAACACTTTTGTTTTATTTTGCACAGCTAGCTATTTATGGCGTTTCTGATATAAATGAAAATCTCTGATATGATGATGTCAGCCACAATATAAGCTCTTATAATATACATCTCTTAAAAAAAAACAAAAAAAAAATAATTGTTCATCCCTGTTTTTTTTAAGGTTGTGATAGAAAAGAATTGCATATATTAAATAGTTCTTGCCTATTAAGCTGATTAGCCTCTTTCTGGTCTAGTAAATACAAACTGTTTAGGAATTGAACTAAGCTCTACAGGGACATTGTAATAAAAGAATATCAATTAATTTGTCTCTCCTCAAACTTTGTAATTTAATTTTTTACCCTTAGTGCATTGGAGCTCTTATCTTTTTTTTTTTTAAAGAAATCAATGACAATTTAACCTACAAAGAAACACTTTGTTTTCAATGTCGGTGAATCGCTAATACTTCTCTGTTTATACCATCAAGTACTATTAATATAATGTTTGTAAGCCGTACTTAGTTTTAAATTAACCTTTTTGTTTCACAAGTTTAACATAATTAGCTTTTATAACAAGCTCTACATCTTTTCATTCATTTAATTTTGTTCACTTTTCTTTCTTTTTTTTTTCCCCGTTTTCTAGTCAAATGTGGATTTGAATAAGTTATCTGAGAAGGAAAGATGGAGGTAAGGAAACTAAACATAAAGCTATCAAAATATAAACAACTAAAATCAAGCTTGCTTAAGCAAGGATTGCTCTGTACTAAACTTTCTAATATCACAATTCTTTGGTTCTTCCAGGGTGGAACATCAAATGCTTCACGAGAAGCACAAAGGACACGAATCGATGCATGCAGAAATGGCCATCATTCTCCTAGTTACACTCATAGTTGCCCAGATAGTGCTAGTGCAATGGAAAACTCGTCATTTCAAATCTTATCAGGTATTTGTAGCAAGCTTAATCATAAGCTTTTAGATCTGTCTATATTGGTCACTGAAGGCTCAAGCGTACATTGGATTTTTTTGACATATCTGATATATTCAGAATTCTATTCACCGATTAAATGTGCTGATTTTTGGCCACATCATGTTCCCTTTTTTAATGTTTAAACTCCTCAGCAAAATAGTTATGTAATGTCCCTATACCTATCACAAAATCTAAATATCTTAATATATTTAGTTTTTATTCACCAATAAAATGTGAGGATTTTTTTTTTTTTTTTACCACATTATGCTTCTTTTTTTTTAATGTTTAAACCTCCTAGCGATTTAGTTATGTAATGCCCATAGTGCTATATTCAACAATTAAATGTGATGATTCTAGGTCACATCATGCTCCTTTTTTTAATGTTTAAACTCTAACCCGGTAAGTCATGCAATGTTCCTATTCATTTTACAAAATCTTAAAAAATGAACTTATATTTTAATCTTTTGCAGTTAATTATAAATCTGTATATTGCTGTTTCTGTCTTGCAAGACAATAGATGCGTCAAGCAAATTACTGGTTTTATGTTGAAGAAAACTGCAGAAACTGCTTGTCACTAAACAAACTGATACTGTAATGACAATTGTGCCACAGTTCATGCATTGGAATGCATCTGTTTTATAACTATATGATATAAAAAAAACGTAATCAACACACTTTTTAAATTATTTGGATGAAAGCATAATTTTATTTGTTCATTATGGACCAGAGTTTTAAAAAACTTTCTCAACATTTGAGGTTAAAGTTCATTAACAATTTGGTGTTAGTGTTTCAACACGTAAGTGTTTTTTTTTTTACTTTCACTTCCAGAGAGCTACATTAATAGGAATGTGGTTAATTCCTGTAGTCATTTGTATTAAATTCAGCTGGTGGAGATTCTGTGTGTTTTGGGTGATCTTTTCAATAATTACAGGATTCGTGACCTACAAGGCATCCAGGAAACCTTTATCAGGATCAACACCTCGGTAACGTTACGGATATGACATTAAATAATTTCTGTTGTACTTGTTTTAGGACACATACCTCTTATATAGTCTTAAAAGTAACAGGCATCTAGCTCCATTACAAAGCGTATATGAGTTCTTAATGGCATGTATTTAAACACTGATTGTACATCTTTAGAAAGCCCTCAATTCAGCTCTGCCTGATTAGGTATAATGGAATAAAACAAAAAGTATGATTATACACAACTTCAGTTAGATTTTAAAATAATTATATAAAATATAATTATATATATATATATTATATTATTTTATACATTACCGGTATATAAGATATAATAAATAATATGATTTGTCATGACTTTGATACTTTCTTTTTCAGGTTTTAGATTTTGTAGCCAGCACATTTTGTTTACTTATAATAATGGCAAATCAATTTTTTGTGAATGTTACTAATATTCTATGGGGCTCTGTCATGTCTTGTGGGAAAATATTGAAACCCATCACATTAGATGAATTCCAGACCATGAAAAAAAGAATCGAGGATTTTAAAAAAATAATATAGTTCAACTATAAAACCTCCATTCCATTTTATTTTGTGATATCATAACAATGACATTCTGATGCATGACACAGTTGGCTTACTGTTCTAAGCAACCACTAGGGAAATTATAAAGATCAGAAACTCTCTACCTTGATTTACTATTTCAAACTTACCAGTATTTAAATTTCTATATGTTAAAAAACAATTTAAAAGCTCTACTATACTACAAGACACTGTGCAAGTCACTCTATTGTAATGTGTAAGACAGTCTTACATTAATCAGAGATGAGACTCATTAAGCTTGATATCTTGTGTCATTCGTGAGAAAAACAAACAAAAAACAAAGTGAAATCTAGAACAGTTCCTAGCAAAAGACTCATTTACCAACTCTTTTGTTTCATATTCTCCATGGTCTCAACCTTTTATTCATCACAAAAATGTTGCTTAAAGAACAAGATAAACTAATCACATGTATGTAATTCTCTCTTGCAGATGGGTCTACAAGTGGTTCCTGTTGCTCTACAAACTCAGCTATGCCTCTGGTATCATCGGCTACCTCATCATTATGTTCACCATATTTGGTCTGAACATGCTGGTCCTGGTCAAACCCCAAACTGCCATGGACTTTGGTCTACTTCTCTTGTTTTATGGCTTGTATTTTGGTGTGGTATCACGTGATTTTGCGGAAGTCTGTGCGGACACCATGGCTGCACATATAGGTGTACGTTTATTTTCCTTCTAAGTTTAAAAGGCATGTTTTAATTAAATACAAAATTTTCTTCAATACAATATCTGGGTATTTGAAGCATCCAGAAAGTTTTTGTTCTTCAATACAATATCTGGTTTTTTGAAACATTCTGACATTTTTTTCTTTTTTTTTTATCTTTTCAGTACTATTCTACTACAGGTCTTCCTGCTAAGAGGCTGGATTCTAACACTTGCGCAGTTTGTGGCAATGAAATCTTTATCATGAGCAATGACAATGCAGTCATAGAGAAAACAATAAAACTAAATTGTGGTCATATGTATCCTTGATATAACTTTAGAATAACATAAGGGAAGATTAATTTTACAAGGAGAGACATTTGCTCTGATTTTTTATTTTGACAACTTATGTGCCTGGTGAACATGGGGGAATAAGTATTGTTCAATTAATAGAGAAGATTACCTATTTCAATACATGCTGGAAACTGGCTTAAATTTGTATTGCAGAGAACTATCAATTGTCTAGCCAATTATAAAAGGGTATTTTTTTTATTCCTAGTTGATAAATTCTGTATACAAGTTAGGTTTTGGAAGGATCTGTCAACAAAAAAAATTCATGCTCCATGTAATAAAAAATATCAAATTGAGTATAGTGCTATACAGACAGAACCTTTGATGCTTCTGGTCCAAAAATGTAACTGCTTTGGTGTTTGTCCAAAGCATGGAGAAAGGGGAACTGTTGTGTGGGTGACAATGTTATGACCATAGCTAATGCCCAGGATTTCATCTAATGTCTTAAAGATGAACCATACTCATTCCAGGACTGAAGGAGGTCAACATTGTGTAACAATTTTTTTTACAAAGTGTCACCCTGGGTTTATATTGTTGAATGTTACTGTATTACTGCGTTCACTGTAGGCGTGGAGGTGACATGCGGGTTCATTCATAAACTTGTTAATAGTAGACTCGTCAGGATCAATACTCTATATAATCTATACGTACTAACACCACTCGTAAATGAGGAAATGACTCGTTGTATAGCAGACACAAATAATACTTTAATAAGTACAAATATATACACCACTTGTAGAAAATGATACACAAACTTCAGAATAATTGAAAGATATCCTTAAACGAATGATTCACAAAATACTCATAGTAAATAACTCCAGTCTATTACAAAAAACTTAAACAACTTTATCAAATCAACTTCTTGTAACAACTACATTCTAGTGACTGCTTCAAAGTTTCTCTCTCAACTGACTGTTCACATCTCCTTAAAAGTATTCACATTCTCACAACATGGTAGTGAATTAAGTTCACAATATATTAACTGGGGTGTCAATTCAATGGCACCAACTTTGAGGTGGTGACACAAAGCTTATATCAGCTCTGTCTGTCTGGTAAAAGTTTATACATGTTATTTCTCCCACATAATATTTCGGATTGAACTACGGTGGCTGAGACGTAAAGCACTTAGTTTCCAAACTGGGTTTGAATCCTGGTGAAAACGGATTTTTTTTTTTTTGGGATCTTTGGGCACCTCTAAGTCCACCCAGCTCTAATAGGTACCTGACATCTGTTGGGGAAACATAAAGGTGTTTGGTCATTGTGCTGACCACATGACACCCTCATTGACCATAAGCCACAGAAATGGATGACCATAGATCACAGTGTATGAAAGGGTAACTTGACTATCTCGTAGGAATTATTTCATGTACCTGACAATACAAGATCAAAAAAATTAACCAATTAGTTAATTAACTACTAGTAATTAATTATATTGTTTGGAATCAAAAAAGGGAAAGAAATTGTATTTGACTTGTGGTGGTATAAGTTGCATTAGTACCCTTGAGGAGGTTTGAGCCCTAAGCTTGAATTCAAGTCGTAAAACTTTTTTTTGAAAGCGATCATGGTAACATTTACCTAGATGCCTCCTTCTTTCCCCCCCCATCCCCTTTCCCCTCTGGTCCAGGCAAGTGATAGGGCCATAGCGCATTGAGAAAGCTAAAAGTGTGAAACTGCACTGAACAAAAACAATGGGTAAAAATATGTCTAATCGCATAGATTTGTTATTGTTAATCTAGATCTATATATATATATATAGCTCCTCCTTCGTGTTCGAAGATGAGCACATTTCTCAATTCCTATGGACTCGAAGATGGCTGTATAGTCCAATCTTCGCTTTGAAAAGCCAGCCGCATATGTGGCATGGGTGAGTTTTGTCAGTTGCAGGTGGGCCTGCTTTTTCTCTCTGCTTTCTGTTGGTTCTGCGCTCTATCGCACTGGCCACTCTTCTTGCTTCAAAACTTGAGACTCCGAGACTCACAGCTTCTCGCCATGCGGAGCGATCTTGAGCTAGTGCTTCCCAGCCATGAATGTCGATACCGCATTCCTTGAGGGAGCTCTTGAGGGTGTCTTTGTAGCGCTTGTATTGGCCGCCTTGGGAGCGCTTTCCTGTACATAACTCTCCATACAGAAGTCTCTTGGGAAGGCGATTTTCTGGCATGCGGACTACATGACCCGCCCATCGTAGTTGGGACCTTTTTACTGTCGCATTAATACTGTGCATGTTGGACAGCTTTAAAATTTCTGTGTCTGGTATGTGGTCAGACCAACGCACCTTATGGATACTCCTTAGACAGCGTAGGTGGAAGGAGTTTAGCTTTTTGGTGTGGCGGGAGTACAAGGTCCATGACTCTGATGCATATAGGAGTGACGGAAGAACTACAGCACTGTAGACTTTCAGTTTCATGGTTAAACTGAGTCCTCTCCTTTGCCACACTTGCTCTTGAAGTCTGCCGAAGGCAGCACTGGCACGAGCAATACGGAAGTCAACCTCATCATCTAGGTTGGCGCTTGCTGATATGGTGCTTCCCAGATAGACAAATTTTTTTTGTTATTGTTAATCTAGATCTATTACAAATTTAATTACATGACTGATTCAAACTAATTGATGCAATTACATTTAATATAAGCCTTTTTTTTTAAAGTATTTTTTATGTTTTTTGTTTATATATATATATATATGTCAATTTTCCTTAACAGATTTTTTTCAGATTTCACGAATTTTGTATACGAGGATGGTGCATTGTGGGTAAAAAGCAGACCTGCCCATACTGTAAAGAAAAAGTAGATTTAAAGCGCATGTTTCCTGGGCCGTATCCTTTAACAATTAGAATTCTGAAACTTTTAGCTGCAAAAAAACAAACAAATAAAAACATTAACCCAGATAAGATAAAATATTTATTTTCTAATGTCCTAAAAAATATTTTCCGTTTTCAAATGATTGTTATAAACGCAACTAACATTCATGTTAAATTATGTGAAATTAAAATCAATAAAATCTCTTTTTAGGCATTTATCTATAAGGTTGAATCCAAATTTATGTGTAACACTCAGGTTAATAAAAAAAAGTGGTTTAATTGTTCTTATTGAAAATTTTTCAACCTTTACAACAGGATCTTTGTCTCCTCTTACTTTTTTTTCTTCTCTTTGTAATGTTATACTTATGTATGCTTAGCCTTAAGGCGCCTGTGGTAGTTTAGCCTCCAAACATTAGAATTGTGATTCCATTTTTTTATGCACTTGTAAAACAGCCCAGCACTTTAAGGGTTAATAAAATCTAGCCAAGGCAAGAACTTCAAAAAGGGAGTAATGTAAAAAAAAAATAGTGGATTTAAAATCTTGCTATGTTCTTTGTCAAGGGAAGCTCCCTTTCAAGACATCTAGAGTAGAAGAGCTAACTTGTTGTGAAAATAGTTTTGTATCACTTTCACTCATAGCTCAACTGATATACACATTTTAGTGGGGAGGATTCTATCCAGACCTTTTTTTTTTGTTTTGCCTTTGTGAACAAGGGTTCTAACTTTTAGAGCCCAAATGTTATTATTTAAAAAAAAGTGATAGGAGTCTTGTTAGATGAAATGTAGCTAGTTAGTGCTGCTTATTTACATATAGATCTATGATAGGAGTCTTGTTAGATGAAATGTAGCTAGTTAGTGCTGCTAATTTACATCTAGATCTATGATCACAGGAGTAATTATTGTTTCAAATTTGAAATATGTACAAAATTTCTTTAATTGACTATCAGATGGGAGCGTCCCCATGTAATGTATGGAAATCTTCTTGATTGGATCAGGTATTTGGTTGCCTGGCAACCGGTCATCATTGGAATAGTTCAAGTCATCAACTGGGCTTTGGGTCTAGAATAGCAGCTTTGTATCTGGAGAGAGGATATATTAGTGGGGAAGTAAAAGTAGAGAAAAGTATATATTTCTTTTTGAGTTTTAGGTGTGTGTGTGTGTGAATATATACACATAAGGCTTCATGAGGAAGAAGATACTTTTTTTCCCCACAATTCCATGAAATATTAACATCGAGCTCAATGACGAGTATATGATTGGCTGGCTACTTTGATTGGAAGATTCTTGATTGACTGCATTAATTCTTATAGGTTTGAAACATGCATTTGAGTGACTTTCGTTTGAAAGAATTTTATGTGTGCAATAGCCATTCAGTGTTATGCATGCCATTAATTTAATTGCCATGATGTTTTGTATATTTATTTATGTATAAAAATGTAACTGACTGTATGGTATCTGGAATGCTGGAGTTTGTTAAATAATTTTTTTGCTTTTGTGATAGCAGAACTTGATCTGAAATAAATTGTCAGTTCTGTCATTTGGGTTTTTTAATTTAGCGTCTGGAAGAAAATTGTCAATATATCAATTTGGAAGACAAAAAAAAAAGCAGTAAGAGAAATCGCTATCGTAAAAGAAAAACCGACTTTGAATAGAGGCTATGAAGTCTGTAATCCTCAGTTTGGCTTCATAGTCTCGAATCCTCAGGCTTGAAGTCTCTGATCTAACAGTCTTGATCAACAAATAGCAGTTACCTCAGTATGTGTTAGTTACCACGCAGGTCAGGAGCGAATGTTTTCTCTGGCTTCTCAAAGGGGCATTCTTCAGTTTAAGGACTGGTATAAAATGATATAATACATGATTTCTTCATCTTTCTTTTATTATGAATGGAAGTTGTGCCTGAATTGTACAAAATAAGAACTAAATTTACATTATACTGTGGCAGTTGATATATGGTTGATTGAATATATATATATAACAGAAATGTTATAAGGTTGCTGACTTGATCTGGGGAGTGGATCTCCAATGTGGTCGTTTGAGAGAAAAATGTTGAGACTTGTATTTTAGAAGTAGATTTTGAATAGATTTACAGCTTTATATTTTATGAGGTTTATGATATGTTGGTCTGAGAGCAAACATAAATCCATTGTATATTTGTTTATTTATTTTTTGTTTTGTTTCTTCTGATGAGCCTCCAAAGTAGAACAAAGCTTTAGCCTAAATTATTATATAAAGTCTGTTTACTTTCTGCTATTATAAGATAGAGAGTAAATGAAAATATTGGATCAAATGTATTTTATTGCAAACAAAAAATTATTTATTTTATTACACGATTTTTATAAATATCATGACTCTTGGTTGATGTTAGAGATGCGTCATGTTAATAGGAGGGTTAGGCAAAGTGCGCACCTCCAGGGCACTAATTAGACTAATCGTGTTATTACAATTGATGTTAGGCATTATTATCCATATAGTTATAAAACTAGAGGGTGAAAATATATGCAGATGGACATCAGAAACCCTAGCAGGAGTGGTCGTTTTGGCGCTGGACATTTTCGTGGTAAATGTGTTTTAGACACATTTCATTATATTATGCCTTTAAAAAAAAAAAGAATGATTCTTAACTATATTTTATATGTGTGTTTGTGTTCAATTAAACTTTTTTGTGAAGAGCTAGTTACTTTTGCCCATTAGATTCGGAATTGAAGTTTGTTGTGTAATTATTGTAATGTGGGAAGCGTGGTCGAGAGGCTAAGTGCGGCTTGAGCTTGTCTTGCTTGGCTACCTAGAAGGGGGCTCGAGGTTCGACACCCGACTCAGGCAGAGTTGTGTTTACTGAGCGCCCAAAGGCAGCACGGGAAACCAACTCCTAGATATCCCCCCTCCCCCCCAATGGTCCACAAATGAGATTGGACCAAAGCGCTCTGAGCATGCTATAAGCATGAAAGTAGCGCTATATAAAAGCTATAATAATAATGTCACTAAACATCATAATGTGTGAGTTTTAATACTATTCAGAAACAAAGGTTTTAAAAAAAAACTAACCAATGGTGTCTCCAACAAAATATCGGAATTAAAAAAAAAACCCTAAGGTGAAGAGCTCCACACTTATAACTATATGTCTCGGTAATGTAGATGTTATTTCCCTTAATTGATATCAAACAAAAATAAGTAATTACCAATAATTAATTGACTAATTGGTGAATATTTTTATTGATTCATGTTTTGTTAGGTGCAATTAATACTTGTTTAAAGTTTAAACTTGATTCGAGGATGTGTTCAGGAGAAATTAGGTGGTCAATTACCTAAGGAGACAAAAGGCTACTTATTTAGCCTTATCTGTGAATACTGAAAAATTATTTTCCCTTGTCAGTATGAAACAAAATAATTAATCCCAGTAATTAATTCACTAATTAGTTAAATTTTTTTTATTGATAGGTCTTGTCTATGCCAATGAATAATTGTGCAGTTTCAACTTAATCTTAAAATGGGTGTGAGACAAAAACATGAACAAAATTTTGACAAGACAGACAAGAGTGAGATGATATAAAAGTAAAAAAAAGTTCCCCTTTCAGAACTTGTGGTCTACAGGGCAGATGATGTAAAAGTCATCTGTTTCTGTGGCCTACAAGAGTGTTATGTCACCAGCACAACGACCTTTACTTTTCCCCGACTAATGTCATGTACCCATTAAAGCTGGTTGGACTCGGAGGCGCCGAAAGATCCCAAAAAAAAAAAAAATTTTCACCAGGATTCGAACCTGGGACCCTTCGGTTGAGAAGCCGAGCGCTCTACCACTCAGCCACCATGCCTCCTGAGATGATATAAGCTGTTGATAAAAAAAATGCTTGTCATCCTATGGGTTTTGCTCATCTCACCTATAATTTATGGGGGAAAAAGCATGACAATATGATGAATCAGTGAAATCCATTATTAAAACATTTTGATTGGGGAAGGGGTGATAGTGTATAGTATTTATGCTATGGTATAGTATAGTGAATGAAAAAATTGTTTATTATAAAAAAATTTGTTTTTATTTGTCTTATTATTGCCAGAACTTCTATCACCATATGTCCAGCGCCAAAACACGATCAGAAACTATTGCTTAAATTTTCAAGGAATTTATTATTTACAAATAATAGCAATGTTGGTGTAAAATTTTTCAAATGAAGTGGCCTAACTCTGTATAGCAAAATCAAATCTGTACACAGTGCTGAGGAACAGAAATGTTGGGAGAAAGGACAAAGGATAGATTCATTTGGTGAACAAGATAAATAATGTCTAGTTTCAAAATAAAATTAAAGATAAGATCATTTTTATTGATCCAATCTAATGGAAATTCAGTTTGAAATGATTTCTAATAAAAATTGAAATATGTGATATTTAGGTAGGGAATTTTTTCTTATGTTGATTACAAATACTTTATTGGTTTAAAATTTAAATTAGATATCTTAATATTTAGAAAGTCAAAAACTACCATATATATTGACTTTGGTCACAAGAGGAGTGAAGATAAATGAGAAGAAGACTATTGTCTGTAGTTGAACCCAAATCTAAGCCACAGTTGTCCTGTTTTAAAACAATTTTCTGTTTTGAATCTGCTGTAGGAACAATCTTATTATTACATAATAATAATTAATTGAAATTAGGTAAAACTAATGCATGAATGTTGTTACAATAGTTTGTACAAATGTCCTTTCCATTTTTGAAAGTATATATACTCAAAACCTGGCCCATCCCTGATTCAAAGTTGATTTAAGTAGTTCAATAGACAGATATAATGAAAATAATTATTTGATGACACATTTTTGTTTTCAAAGGCATATCATGATGAATATGGCTCAGTTTTGATATAAATGTAATTCATGGGTGAGTCTGTTTTGTATTGATGTGACTTTTTGAAACAATAACTATGAAACAGTATTTGTAACTAGAAAGACTTTCAATGATGGGTATCTTAGTGTGTTTGAAAGCATTACTAGATTGCTTAACATCAAACTATTCACATAGTAGCTACACACCTCTTATATGATGGTAATTTTGTTTGTTCGTCGTAGCCTGTTCAAATAACTGAAATACTCTTTAAATGCACTAGTGTTCTCATTTCTTCCAGTGATTATGTATTTGTGTCTTTTATAGAATATGCAAGCTCTGCATCTTTAGGCACGGATCTTTTTGACAAATATATGAGTTAAATGTTGTTTTATTTCATTTTTAAATAAAAATGCTATTTTCGTATTCTAAACTCTGTGTGTGTGTGTGTGTCGGAAGGGGGAAGGGCCACTACAGATTTTAGCTCATGATTTGTACAATTTGCAATGAGAAAATGTGTTGTTTTTTTCTTTTGAATGGAATTCTGTAATTAAAAGATTTTTATTTAACTAGCTTGCACATTTTAAATTTAAGCCATTTCTTTACTATTTTGGACATTATAAACTAAAGGTATCTAACTCTGGAGAAACTTTCCAATGAAAGGTAACTATAAAGCTTGTATAAACAACATCTCAGTAGATAAATCTTAGTGTTTGATGTATAATAAAGGTGTCAGTGTTTTCATTGCCTAATTTTTAACCGTTTGTTAACACAGTAATTTAAATTGTACAAATTATACAATTAATGTTAAAAGTGCCAATCAAACTAGATGAACTCAACGTCATGTGATTGAGTAGACTAAATGTTCTGGGTTGAAACCACTAAATGCTACTTTTAATTTGAAGATGTAAAAGCTGACATCACCTTAGAAAATAAAGTCATAGAAATTTATAAGTCTATAAATGTAATCATTATTTACATGTTGTTTTTTTGTTCAATTTTAACCACAAATTTAAATTTAGATGTCATCTTATTTCCTTTTATGATCTCAGCATCTTACTGCAGGTAACATTTTGTCTGTTTCTTAGGTCAGTGAGGGTTTCCAGCAAAACCCATCACCATTACCTTCCCCTGTATATGTTATGTTAGGTGATCATTAGATGTGGGTGGAGTCTGGGATCATTAGATGTGGTTGGAGTCTGGAATAGTGATAATAAATAAAGTCTTTACAGAGATTCAAATTCAAAACACTAATAGCCAATCCTTTAACCACACAAGCTCCTTCATTGTCCAAAGAGAGATATTGAAAAGGTTTAACATTTTAATAAGTGTCAAAATGAGGGAATGCGCAATGAAACCTCCCTATGGTTTTTGGTATTATGTCAAATTAAAATCTTAACTCACTTTTGTGTAGGATGTATAAACTATTACTGGTACCGTATGTAAGAACAACTAAAAATATTTTATTAAGAGCAGAACTTGTACAGTTTTTTTCAATCTTAAAATTGGGAATTTACGGGTATGGACTAAAACCCTTAATGGACATTAGAAGCTTCTCATGTAAATTGTGTGTGGACTCATTTTTCACTGCTCTTATAGCACAATTATAGCACATATTAGCACTTTCCCTCCTTGAATCTTATCAAAAAGAACAAAAAAAGTCCTTAATGAAGACAGGGCCAGTCGTAGGCCACTGCAACCTATGCGGTCGCAGTGGGCCCGCACTTTCATAGGCCCCAGATTAATTCAAGGTGTAATCATTAAATTGCTATATATATATATATATATATATATATATATATACGAAAAATTCCTGGTAATTCCTGGATTTAATTTATTAAAATCTCCTGAAAACTCTAAAAAATCTTCAAAAAAATTATCAATTGTGGGTGTCATTTATTGCGGAAAACGCCAATCTTAGGCGCGATAAAAGAAAAAAGGCAATGTCAGCTTTCATGTAATAAAGTGTAATAATCGTGCAAATTTTTAACTTGATCGGAAGTTCCAATACTTTTTTACTTTTATAGTCACTAGCACATAAATGTGCCATTGGTTACAAGGTTCATAAAGTACAGATTGCAATTTTAATTTTTAAATATATTTTTTTTCTTATACGAAATCTTAATTTCCCCTTATTATCCTTATTCCCACACAAACTAAGCCCCGCGCAATCAGTTTCGCGTAAGGCCCCGCAGTTGCTAGGACCGGCCCTGAATGAAGATACCAGTGTCAAAGTCAATGTTTGTAGGCTTTCTTCCTTTTTTTTAAACCAAGAAATGCTATAAAAATCTACCCTTTTTGTCACTTAGTACCACTGTTAGCTTCCAAGCTAAAACGTCTGCTGTTGCCTATGAGAGTTTGTAAAGGGCAGTCTATTCATTCTTAAATGTCTATTCCCTTCCCTCCCTAACTTCTCTTTTGTTGCCCATAATCTTTGAAAAAAGATTTCATTGGAATCTAGGAATCTTGGTTTTTATGCTAACTGGTAAGCTTGCTGTACACTAGCTAAAGGCATTCCTTTATGGGTGAAATGTTTATGAATTTATCATTTCCTAAACTAGTTTGCATATTATTTTTTTTACTACTGTAAATGAGTGAGTATTTTATTTTCAATTATAGAGGTGACATTTTATTTGTATAAATCTGGGAAGATAACAAAGTTTTATTTTCAAAAATTCTCTTTGTGTAGTTGTGTTGTAAATACATTTTTTTCCCAAGAGGTGCATGAGATTATTGTCTGTATAGGTAGAAACTATCACCTAATTTAATTTAATCTGTATACATGGAATGTAGAGGATAGTTCAGTGAAATGCTACTGGTACATGAACTATTTTGTGATGGTAACCAATAGTCTATTTTATTACTTGCAGTCTTTTATCTGTTTAATTACCATATCCATTAGAGCTTACATTAAAGTGTATAAATATGTATGTCAATTACAGATAAAATTATGCAAAGAACATAGACAAAGTTGCATTAATCTACCTGCTTAGTAGATTGCCTGGTCTGCCATACAAACCATTGAGAAAAAAACTATTTGAATTTCTACTAAGCAAGAATGACAATGTAACATCTTTTAATGAGGCTTCCTTTTTTTTTTCAAACACTTATGGCTATTGCAAAGAATTGTCTGAAAAAAAACAACAACTTGATTTTTATACAAAACAAACAAAAATACTAATATAACTTATACATATACTTTTTTGTATTCATTTTCACTTTTAAACTTTGACTCTTGGTGAATCATTTTATGACTGTTATCTGATGGTGAACGATGATTAAATAGTATAGAAACCTTCAGAAATGTTGCTTTAATATATACTTATATTGATGAGTAATAGTGGACTCTGTCTTACAGAAAGATTCTTAATCTCTTAGAATCCAGTAGATTTGTATTAACTTTCCTTTTGTTTAACTCTTGTTTTGCTTGTACATTCTATAAAACTTTTTTTTTTCAGTGTCACTGATTTTTTAAGATGAATATTTTTTACTACACATTAAATAAATAAACCTGCATTAATATTAAAATGTGCATTTCATAGTTTTAAAATGATTTAAAATTCTCTGGGGAAAAATTTAAAGTTTTGGGCCCCTGAATGTGTCTTTTTGAACCTTGAAAATACTGTATACATTTGTTAAAAGGGACACACTATCTAGAAGATGTATAAAATTTTACATTACCATTAGTTTTGTATATCATATTGTGAGTTTAATATTTATTTTTACTGCTTTCCCCAAACACTAATATTAAACTGCCAACCTTTTTTTTTTTAAATCTTATTTGATTAGAAAGCAGAAAGGTAAAGATATGAGCTTACATTGATTTATATGTGATGTATATGGAACACTACAGTTATCTTTGTTTGACAGTATTTGATTGTTTATTAAACAGAACAGAACACAATTTTCGCTTGCCAATGTTTTTTTTCTTTCCTTATGATATTTAATATTTCATTTGACTGAATTCTAGGATGCAAAATTAAATAACATTTATATGCATTAAAAATTCTATTAGCCAGTTTTTAGTATATGTATTTTTATTTCCAACCTCTCCCACTTATCAAGAATACACATAAAAGCAATTATGGCAATCTTTTCAAGAAATATATCAATTATCACAATTTCATAAATCTACCAAAAGTAGTTAACTGAATACTTTCAATGGTACTTTGTACAGGTATATTAACAGCTTTACAGAAGAATTTGTTTTTAAAATAATGAGGAGATCAATGCAAAAGGATCCAAAAAAATGAAGTTTTACATTTTTCTTCATTGTTTTGAAGAGGTCTATACTGCATTGCCTTGCCTCTTCGCTCTTCAGCTTTCACAGCTTCACAATGCTGCAGGTTTTTATAAGAAATTGATGAGAAAAATAATTTTTGGATCTTTGCTTTTCTGAAAAATTTGATCAGCAGAAAATATACTTATTTAATTTTGTAATGAACAATTTTCAAATGTATTTAAAAAAAACAAAATATATTACTAATATTAATTTTAACATGGTATGTGAGTATAAAAACTTAAATAGATATGCAGCTTTATTAACGAATATTGGTTATCACTATGCTGATGGAACATATCTCCTGTGATAAACAAGGGAATACTGTAATTACTCTTTGGATAGAAAAGACAAAATAAAAAACATGATTTTCATTGCTTATTTTTGTTTTATTGCATTGTAGAGAAAAACATCATATAAGTAGATATAATTAGGACCATACACGAGACAAGCCTACAGTGATAAAATAATATAAGGTGATAAGCTAGCTCTACAAGGATAAGACTTGGCCTTCAACTAAAATGCAAAACTAAAAGGTGATGAGACAGGCCCACAATGAAGAGACATAAGAAATATGATGTACCAGAACACAAAAGCTATTTGATATTTACAAGATTTGTACACATAAAACCATTCAATAAATATCAATAAATCTTTTTTATTTGTATATGTACATATAAAAAGTCAAGAGCTGTGGACTTCTTTGATTGTAACAATTAATATCTACAACAGCATGTAGTGACACTTGTCTGTCCACTAAAAATTTCAAACATTTTTCATGTAAATAATTATTTTCATATTGCCTACAGTTCCAGACTTTTTCCTTACCAATTCTTTAAACCTTTACTATGGATCTGAAACACCAAATAGAGAAAGCAAAATATATAGTAACTATCATGCATACCCTGGTTTACAACAGACAATGTTGTCTATAACAGATAAAAATGTCTGCTATTAGATTCTAGTCAATTTAAATAGACATAAAAATAAATATAAAAATATGTCTGAAAAAAAGGGAAACTTTCTAATTAAACATTCACTTTTAAAGTTTCCAAATTAGTCCCTCTTCCCCGTCCTTTTTTTTAATTAACAAAATATATACTGAGAGTAAATGAATACTTATGACAATTGACTAATGTTTAGAAGATGTTTATGAACCTCTGTTGCACCTTAGCTCAGATCAACACTTCTAGAACAGAACTTTGATAACATTACAAAAAAAAATATCTAAATCGGCTAAGGTAGGTTTTCCTTTTTCAGCTTCTTAGGTTTATCTGGGTTATAAAACATTTTGAAAGTTTTAGCTGTGACTCTGTCCCCTTTGGTTACAATGCTGAAGTCAAAGTTGACCAGATTGGGAAGTGCTGCCAAAACAAAAAACCTGTAGCCCTGCAAAAATAAAAAGATTTTAAAGAAGTAGTAGTAAAATCTACTAGCATTTTCCTTATGTTAAATTAACTTATTTTCTCCAAAAAATGCAAGTTGATAACAAACCATTGGAATATAATTGTAAAGAGGCTCAGGATACAGACCAAGAGGGAGACCAGGAGAAAAAGAAGTAAACAAAGGATGCTCGATGGACAAAATCAATGCCACAAAACATCCCCAGGAGAAATGGGTACAAATATTGATAAGGGAAAAAAAAAGCAACATATTACAATATGTGTAGTACAGGACATTTTAATTCTCTCTTATTAGGATGGGTAGCTAAAGACATGAGAGCATGTTAAGACGGTGAAGTAGATATTTCAGGCATAGATTTTGAATATGAAAATAAAAGACAAAGCAATACTTCACCTATGCAGACCCAGCTGCAACCTGGATGTTTTATCACACATGAAGCAGAAAAATTAAATTATAGAATTTTAAAAAAACTTGTATTATCTTGTTATTCTTTTGAAATGTTCACATGTGAATAAAAGAAAAATTTTCATTTCTAAAATAATGATCAAATAGTGGAATATTTGAAATTACAAAAGTGTAATGAACCTTAATATTTTCAATCTCATTGCCATGCAATGTCAACTTTGTGAGTTTGGGGCAACTGGCAAGTTTGTTAATCTCTTTCAGATCTGAAATTTCATTGCCATGAAGGTAAAGAATTTTCAAATTTTCAAACTGTGTCAGGACCTAGAACAAAAAAATGAAAATGACATAAAACAATTTTACCAAGTTGTTAAGAATACTCTAGAATGATGTTTTAAAAACAAACAAAGCTTATATTAAATGGCTGCCTGGTCGAGCGGTTTGCACGCTGGACTGTCGTATCGATTTACCGATGGTCCCGGGTTCAAACCCTGCCCGCTCCCATCCCCTGTCGTCCTGTGGGAGGTTTGGACTAGGAAATAACTATCTTCAACTCTGAAGGAATTTCCGAAACATGTAAAACATTTTACAAACATATTAAGTGTAATTGTATCAATTAGTTGGATCAGTCATGTGATTAAATTTGTAATAGATCTAAGATAACAATAATAAATCTATGTAATCAGAAATATTTTTAACAATTGTATTCGTTTAGGCAATTTCATTAATGCTTTTATCTTTCTCCATGCGATACGATCCTTTTACTTGTCAGGACCAGTTGGGAAAAGGTGGTGGAAAGAAAGGGGGCATCTGGTTGAATGTTACACTGATCACATTTTAAATGCACAAAAAAACAATTTGTTCGCTCATGGCTCAAGAATCCTAAAGGAGACTAATTTAACTTATACCACTACATCTATCAATTTGTTTGATACCAAACAAATAAATTAATTACCTATAGTTAATTAACATATTTAATTTAAAAAAATTGATTCTTGTTTTGTCAGGCACAAAAAAAAAATGTGCAAAAATTCAACTTGATCTGAGATTGGGTGTTGGGGAAAATGTGTACAAACTTTTGACCAGACAGAGTGCCTTGATAAAAGCTTTGTAAAAAAAATTGTTGTGTGTTAGAAACGTTTTTGTTGTGCATATATTACCAATGTTAATAAATTATTATGTGATAAAAGCTATCAGGCAACAAAATTAAATTTAGCATCAATTAATATGTTGCTTTGTCTCAACCATTTTATTTACCATGACAAATAATTTATTTAAATCAAAGGCATCTAGAGAAATGTTTTAGAAAAATTTGGAATAGCTTTTTTTATAGCCCATGTTTAAGGAGGGGTATCTGGGAGTGGTTTTATGAGCTGTCTTTAGGCACTTAGCCACACATCTGAATTTTAACATTTTTTTTTTAATGCAGCTAGGTTTATAAAATATGATATCAGTGTACAAAGAACAACTCTTATAGAAGACTAGAATAAACTAACAAAAAAAAAACATGCAAAAAACTTAAAACAACAACAACTAAGCTTAAATCTTAACTTTTAGAATAATAATACAGACGTTATTTCAAAAAAAGAAGATGATTATGTGCTACCCATCATGCATTCAGTCATGCATATTAACCAATGACTTAAATTCTGCCAAGTGGCTGGTTTTCCTGGCTAGCTCTGTCAACCCATTCCATGCTCTAATAGCACTAGGGAAGAAGGAGCATTTGTATAAATTTGTCCTAGCATCTGGAACGTGGAATGTGCCTTTATCTTTGTGTCTTTCTGAGTATTTTATTAAATTTTGCTTTTGTATTTGAAGATTATGAGTCAGTGTTTTATGTATAATTGCTTCTTTACTTTTGAGTCTTTTATCCTGAAGGCTTTCTAAACCACATGACCAGCCAGACATTTTCATTTCTATATAAATACTAATTTGCTTTAACATTTAATTTCTTAATGCTCATGTCTATATCACCTGCCATATCTCTTGAAGAGCTTTTCCAAGAAAGATGCATTTCCAAATCACTCACGATTCTTAAAGACAACCTGCACCCATTAAACCACTGTTACATAAGATCTGAACGAAGTTGTTGTCTCCTTTCCATTAAGACTAAAACTGAGAGATTTAAAAACTCCTTTGTCCCACTTTCGATCAGAGTGTTACAAGATCAGCTGTCATCGAGAAGTACATAGAAGTCAAATTCATAAAGCGCTGGTTGTGAATGTGTATGTGTGTTTGTATGTGAATGTTGTTCGAATTTTTCATTAACATAGTTTTTGTACAGTAGTTACGCTGAGGCTGTCAATTGTAATCAAACTGAATTTCCATTAGATTGGATCAATAAAATTATCTTATCTTATCTTATCTTATATGGACTCTCTCGAGGTCTTTGTTTTCCCTTGTAAACTATCAGACTAGCAAGAATTTCCACCATTTGATATTTAAAAGAAACTAGAACAGTAGCACATCTTTTCATAAAGCTGATTCACTCTGATTTCTGAATGTGTGGTCAAAGTATCCACTGGTGTCAAGTGTTTTAGTTGCAAATGCCACTTAACCTTATAGAGCTGAGTTTGAGTTTTGGCACATTGGCATAATTTTGGACGTGTCGTGTCCGTAATTGTTCAAAGATTACTCTCCCTTAGTATAACAAGAGCTAGATTCGATACAGTTAAATCATTAAAAGCAAGGTATATTCACACTTAAAATAGTAAAGCTAGTAAAAATTTCATAAATATTTTATGTTCACAATTTCACAAATCAAATCTTCGTAGACCACCCCACCTCCCGGACAAATCTCAGTATCTTCCCTGAGTTGACATTGTCGAATAGTGCTTTTAGGTTGTCCCTCTAAAAAATGTACCTTTAATATCCTGGTATCTGTGGCAACCAATGAGGATATGTTCCACAGTGAGTCGGGAGTCACAATACTCACAAAGTGGGGGCTCCTCTCTCTTCAGAGCAAAAGAGTGTGTAAAGTAGATGTGGCCAATCCTAAGTCTGGACATGGTTGTGCTACATGCCAGACCCTTAGATGTGGGCTGCCACCTGACATCCACCATAATCTGCCTGAGTTTGTTGTGAGTCTCAGCCTCCCATCTGTCCTGCCACTCTCGATAGGTGGAAGAGGCAATACCCTTAGAAAAGATACCAACAACAGACAGAGGTAGGCAGGCCTTAGACTAAAACCCCCAGGAAACAAGACATAGAGGAAGAAAAAAAAAGAACATGGTGATGCAGTATACTAGAGGAAGCAGAGAGGACTGGAAAGAGCTTGGAAGCCATAAAAAAAAACTAGTAAGAGACTGTGGAGAGTGGCGTGTTTTTGCTGAGGCGCTATGTTCCATGAAGAACTCAAAGGAATGATGGTGAATGGGACCATTAAAAAAAATACTTTGAGCTATCAAAAGTAATTTTTTTTAAGTGGAGAAGAAAATTTTAAAAATATATTACTGGTAGTAAAGATTTTTAAAATTAAAAAAAATGTAACCTTTTTTTACTGACCGGATCAATGTTTGGAAGAAAGTTAAAAGACAAATCAATCCAGCTAATATTGAGTGGATTCTTAAATCGTGCACTAGCTATAGACATCAGTTTGGAGATTTCTTTTAATCCATTGTTGTTTAGTTTAAGACAGAGGCTGTTTGATTTATCTGGTACATCTTTTTCAGTTTTTTTCTTGATACTTCTATGTGGAGATGGGTCTCGTGGCTCTTCTTTTTCACATTCTTTTAAATGAATAGAGACAGTTAGATATTAGATTTAATATGAATATACCATATATGAAAGCAAATAAATATAGGCCTAAACATGTATTAATAAATATGTAAGGTCAAGAGGGGAGAAGGCAGAATGGGACATAAAGTACTAAAGTAAAGTTCTAAACCAAGGAAACAATAGTTCAAATCATTTAGTTAAACTCATTGGCCATTGAAACAAGCTTTACATCACTTGCCCTATAGATCTAGAAAAGGGAACTTCAATATTTTTATAAGGACTTTCAGAAGATGGTCCACAGATCATGTGTGGTGCCCCAATGAATCAACAGACTTACGGTGATGTTATATAACTTTTATTAACATGAAACTGAATACTCTTACCTTCAAGAGTTGACACATGAAGGAAAGAAAAATCCACAGGAGGGATGATTTCATTTAGTTTTACTTTTTTCACAGGTTTTGCCTCATATGGCACAACACTGTAAAAAATATAAATCATAATTAGAAATATCTTTTTTTTATATAGTAATTATTTGTAGAGAGGGTGTGGTGGCTGAACAGTAAATCCCTTGGCTTCCGTGCTGGAGTTTCCAGGTTTGATTCCTGGTGAAGACTGTGATTTTTAATTTCGTAATTTTCAGGCGCCTTTGAGTCTTGTAAAATGTTTTACATGTTTCGGAAATTCCTTCAGAGTTGAAGATAGTTATTTCCTAGTCCAAACCTTCCGCAGGACGACGGGGGATGGGAGAGGACAGGGTTTGAACCCGGGACCATCGATAAATCGAAACGACAGTCCAGCGTGCAAACCGCTAGACCAGGCAGCCATCCTGGAGTCCCCCCAGCTCTAATGGGTACCTGACATTAGTTGGGGAAAAGTAAAGGCATGCAGTTGGTCATTGTGCTGGCCACATGACACCCTTGTAAACCATGATCAGATGACCTTTGCTTTACGTCATCTGCCCTATAGACCACAAGGTCTACTTAATAATTTGTAGAACATTCATACACAGTTTATTTTTTCTGGTTATTTGGACCACATCAGAGCCCAAACATTTTAGTCCTAATAACACACATCTGATTACACAAATATTTGAAATATTCCCTATAGATATATTCCATATAACTTACAATTGTAAAATGTTATGGCTGTTGTGTTGCACACAAGGATGTCCATTGGTAAACTTCAGATTTGAAGATTATTATACATCCTAGCCCATACTGCCTACAGGACAGCAGGGGATGTTGGCAGCCAGGGTTCAAACCACTGTGACAACATTTCAAATGATCTAACATTACAATACCTTTTTATATAAAAATACAAACATTCCTAAGAGGCTAAGTATTTCCTTTTTTTGGGGGGGAGGGGCATAGATTGTGTTGTGTCTTATAAAATACTCCCAGTAGTACTAAGTAGACTCGAATCCAGTCATTTAAAAAATCTTTCCAGTGTTATCTGGCAAAACGATTTCTAATGCTGCAATGCCAATAAGTAATGACAAGTGGGCTGGGAATGCTTTATTTATTTCTTTCCAAAATAAAGATAGTATAACTAGTATAAGTATTAATTTAAGTATACTAATTTTTTTATTACTAGTATAGAGTATAGAGTATAGACAGTATAGTAGTTTTTTGGCTTTGAGTTTGAGATATTATTTAAAATTATTATTACCTAGTTGTAGATTCTCATAGTATGAACAGTATTGATATATTCATGCAAGGCAATGTTCTGATTTTATTATTTTTTATATTTCAAGGTACTTATTCTTGTATGAAATACTATTTTAATCAATTAAACACTTATATTTACCTTGATTTAGAATCAATGGTCGCCATTTTGAATGGTTGCCATGAACAACTGCTATGACAGTAACATTGTCTATTGATATGGAAAATGTTTTCCGACCTCAACTTTTAAACCAATTTGAACATTATTGTTATTTTTAGCTTTTAAGTATAAATATAAAATCTTTCAAAAGATAGATCTAGACCTAGTGATCTAGAACAATATTTTAAGCATCTTTTAAAATGAATTGTGTGTGTGCGTAAAACGCTTAACTTAAGTTAGATTCTAGATCTAGTTGCTTAGAACTGAGAATTGCTTGAACAGTAGGAATAGTTGCACTACAACACTGTTCTTTCACTTCCGTATATTTTTCAGCGGCTAATCTGAAAATGTTAACTTTGCAATGGTTTTAATGGTAAATTAAGTAGATCTAGATCTGAATATAAGATCGATAATAAAGTCCAGATCTAGATCTAGTCGTCTAGATCTAGAACATCATTTTTTTTATTATCCTAGATCTAGATAGATCTAGGATAATAACTTATTGAAAAGAGGATTCGAGGAAATTATTTTTGAAAAATTAATAAAAACAAAAGTCAAAAGTCTTGAAAATTTGAAAAAAAGTAAAAGGTAAAAGTAAATAAAAGTTAAAGGTTTGTAAATGATAAATGTAAAAGACAAAAAGTTTGTTACAGTTTGTTGAGTTACGACCAGTTACGACACTTACGTGACTAATCACTACTTGTCTACTGACTACTCACTAGATTCTAGGGAATCTATTTTTTATTAATAATAATTTATTATTAGATCTTAGTGTTACACTACAGTTTTAGTTTGTAAAGTTTGTTACATTTTGTTGAATTTTGCTGAAACATGATGTGAGACATAGACTCTAGTTCTAGATCTACATATATATTGAACATAATCATGAATAGCAGCACCGGACAAAGTTTTTAAGAGAGAAAGTATGAAAGTAGTGAATTAAATGCAACGAAAATACTAGCAGACTGCGTCAACCAAAGCCTGAAGTTGAACCTGCGACCCTGGAAACGTCAACACCGCCTAGTGATAACGCACTTTCTAAGCCAAGTTAACATCTAGACCATCCGAACGTCCAATCTTCTGGTCCAGAGCTACTCCGCCCGTATGCAAATTACCACCCCAGTGATCAAAGGTCACATGCCACAGCCACCTCACCCCCCAACCTTGCAGCATCCTTTCACCCACTACTTCAATAGAGCTGCCACAGACAGCCATTAGGCATGCATTAGACAAACAATGACTCTATCTAATTGTGTATCTCGCATAATGACAAGTGGACAACAAAAATACATTACATATAGATGCTTCAGTGGGTATATCCTATATAAGCTATTAAGCTGTGAACATAAACATAGAGTCATAGAGTTGAAGCTAGGTACTGAAACAAGATGTGAGACATACATAAATGAATAGCAGCACCGGGGACAAAGTTTTAAAGAGAGAAAGTAGTTAATTAAATGTTATGAAAATAGGGGACTGCATCGACCAAGGCCAGAACAGGTGACCCTGGAAGTGGCAGCACCGTCTAGCGATAACGCACTAAGCAAAGTTAACCTCTAGACCATCCGAATGTCCAATAAAACATTCTTCTTTCTCTCAAAAAAAAAAGTTCTGACAGTAGTATAGATAATCTAGTTCTAGAACTGACTTCTGACTGTGTGTCATGAGTATGTATCTGTATCACTCTCAGACCAGTGACTCTACTCTGTCTGTGACTAGATCTATAATATAGACTCAGTTATATAGTAAAGTAAAATAAGTATATATATAATTATTCTAGATACTGTAATTTAAAATTAAAGTAGATTCTAGATCTAGATTACAACATTATTAATTTCTTTTTTGCTTTATTCTTCAGTCAAGAGTTGGAAGGGATAATAATGACTTAAAGTAGCAAGAGACTGTCACTGACTCACTCCAGAAGTAATCAATTCATATAAAGGTACTCTTCAAAGTTCAAGTCATAGTGTGTATTAAAAATTATATTAGGCCTAAAATGTTGAAATTAAGATGGATATAGAGTACATTTGTTTTAGAAGTCTGCTGAATTAGGACTTGTCTTCATCTTCTTCTTTGTTCTCATGTTATGTTGGAGTGTTCAGATGACTAGACCAATATATGAGATGAACTGTGCAGTGGTTTCCAAATCAGGGAGCTCTCCATAATATAGTTTTCTTTCTATTGGGGTGTTTTGGGGCTAGTGTCTTGTATGGGCCTCTTGGTAATGAGAGCAGTATTGGAAGATGTGGTCGGCATTCTCTGGTGACACTCCACATAGGCAGATTTCACTGGTTCCAATTTTGATCTTCTGGTATATATATGTGTTGTCGCATTCTGTTGTGTCCGGTATTAGGACTTGTAACTAAGAGAACTATGCAGGCACTTTTGCAGTCTTTTTTTTATGTTTTTAAATTATCTTTAAAAAATAGCATACAATAGATATAAATATTATCTATTGTATTATATTATCTATTAATATGAATTATATTTACTTTATTAAATAAATTTTATTATATTCTACCGAAGGACTCTACCAGCAGTAAAATACCAAGCCCATTTATTATCAAATATTTTGTAAAGAAAATGGATTACCATAAAGAACTTGCAGTCTTAAAATTTGTAAGTAAAATTAGGCTTGAGCCAATAATTATATAATATTATATATGACATACATGTATATATTTAGTAGATATGTGTGTGTATAAACTCATGTTTTTTTCCTTTGTTTTTTTTTTTTAATATACTATACTTTTTATTTATTTGTTGCTGACCAGGTTAACATACTGTGGGGCAAGGAGCTCTCCTCTCTGTTCACATTGAAAGATGGAAAATTTTTTGTTTTTGTTATACATTTAATGTAAGTGTCAAAATCCTGCATATTGTACCTTAGTAAACTGATCATGTCTTCCAGAGAGCCATGCTCTCAATGGACTCAACACTTCTAGAGAAGTGACATGTTTCTCCCTCAAAAGCTACGGTTGGAGGCTTTTTCAGTGCACTGACCAAAGGTTTGGAACTCATTGATCCCCATTGATCTCAGACAGACAACATGCTACACTAATTTCAAGAAGAACATTAAGACCTACCTGTTTAAAATTTTCTAGATTTGTTTGTCACTTTAGCTCTCGTTTTTATGCTTGTAATGTTATCACAGCGCCATGAGCCTACATTTTGTTTGTTAACGGTGCTTTATAAAATAAATAAAATTATTATTATGATTATTATTTGCAAAATAGACTTTTAAGTATAATTTGTAAATATTAGACGCACACATTCATACTCAAACATTTACTCATATGAAGTTGCTAAGCAAAACCCTTTTTTTTTTTAAACAGTGATCCCTCATCACTTCATGCTTTGCTATTTTGCAGGTCTTTACAAGAAATTAATGGGGCAAATAAGTTACCAATCTGCGAAAAATTGATCATGGGGAAAAAAAGGAATATTTTGTTCTGTTTCTACAGAGAAATAAATTAATGTAGACTAATGAATTAATAGAGACTTTATCTGTAGTTAGACATTATCCTCATCCTTTTAAGTAGTTTTCAAAAAACATCTAATAATGATGTAATGTAAACATAGTAGTGCCTCATAGCTTCCATTCAGACTAAGTAACTCTAGACACTCTTAAAGGTGGGAACACTGGTACAAAAACATTCCAGCTCCTGATTAGCTTATTACAGGTGTGGAGAGAGATTTTGACTCTTTTGATCTATGATTACTGTATGTATTTTGTCTTCTATACATATATAAAGTACCTAGATCAAGGTTCATGCAGTTTAAAAGTAAAGGGCAAGTTTTATAAAGCCATTAGTCTATAAGTACTTAAATTTATATATATGTATATATTCAATTTCTACTTCACAAATTTTATTATTGGAGCTGGTTCTGGAAATAATCTGTGAAAAATCAGGGATCACTGTTTACCTTTGAAGTGTAAACTTAAGCTATGTTTGTTTCTATTTTATGATTGAAGAGATCCAATGGCTCCCACATGCAGCGATTCTGAATCTGATGACTTCAGGCTTACCTATGTGAGAACATTTTTACAGGGTAAACTCAATTATTGACTTTTAATACTTTAAGACTGGCATTTGTTGTTTTTTTTTTTCTCAATCAGATTTACAGTGGGAAAGGGTGGTTGAGAGGCTAAGAGGCGCTTGGCTTGGCTTGGCTACCTAGAAAGGGGCTTGAGGTTTGACACCCGACTCGGGCAGAGTTGTGTTTACTGAGCGCCCAAAGGCAGCACGGGAAACCAACTCCTAGATACCCCCTCCCCCCCCACTGGTCCACAAATGAGATTGGACCAAAGCGCTCTGAGCATGCTTTAAGCATGTAAGTAGCGCTATATAAAAGCTATAATAATTTAATTTAATAATTTATATAGTTAAAAAAAGTTTGCCCACTACAGCATGGTTCTTAAGTTTGTATCTTGTTAGAAGACATGCTTTTTAGAGTTACTTGATATTTTTTGGGAAGAGCAGAGGTTATTGTATTGACGTAATCATACAGTTGTACTGTTAAAAGTTATCCATAAAGACTGTTGGACATTAGCAGTGTAAATCAAATGAACCTCTGGAATGATATCTCCACTTTCAGTATAGTCCATTGAGCTTTTTGTGTGAAAACTACATTATCATATCAGCCTAATCCAAAAGAACCTCATGAATGAAAACACAAAAAGCAACCTAATCTAATGAGTTAAAATCTAC
>JADKLZ010047105.1:0-11907 GCA_021533235.1 Biomphalaria straminea | reverse complement strand
GAAGACCTATTGAAATGTTTTCATTCATATCAGCCACCTGTTTTTCATTCAATCATGTTCATAGATATCCCTGTACAGGTATCTGAAATTATGCACTTTTGGGAATTCAAATGCAAAATTAGCAATAATTAGAATGCTTGATCACAGTATAATTAAATTTAACTTTGAGATATGTCACATATGCTATTCTAAGTTTATCTATGTATTTCATTATTTAGTAAGGCCACTTATCCAAACCTAGAATCTGGGTTTTTTGTCAGAACCTCCTACTCTGGGACTTTCCCTTGGAATTTTAGCCACGTGCTTTGCACACGTCTAGATTCAAATCTGATTGGTTGGTTTGAAAAAAGGGACATTTTCAAAAGGCAGGCAGAAAAGTGCGCCCAGCAGTCGAGCTGGAAATCATTTAAGAGTTAGTCGCATAGGTAGATCTAATATTTAGAAAGAAAGTATGTCTCTGTACAATTACAAGTTCTATTAATATTTATTAATTTTGGCTAACTTGTACTTATGTTGGATTTAAATAAAGGTTCCTGTATTTTATAGTCAAAGCTTTACTCAGTTGAATCCTAGATCGTCATCGTCAGTATTTTTCAATATTATTATTACAAATATTACAATCCCCGGCGTCACACAGATTGTGACAAGATACAAGAAACTTCCTTCGAGCTATTTTGTTAGCACTTTACTCCCTACTTTACAAAAGTAATGTTATAATGATAATAATCTGATATGACTTCAAGCATGTTAAATAAATGTTTTTCAGGAAAAAAAAAAATTGAACTTTTTAGCAATGTTTAAAGCTGAATTTGGGCCATGTCACTATAGTAAAAAAAAATAATTTCTCATTTTTTAAAATTTTCTCTAATTTTTTTTTTTGTTTTTCAGTTCTGCCACCAGTCTTAGTCCCGCGTTACAGTGAATATCCAACCCATGGGGCTCTGCCCAACTTTCAGCAAATTCCAGAGCCCTACATGCCTCACAATATCACCTATCCTTTCCAACAGCAACAGTCTCCACAGACCCCAAGCTCAGGTCCTGGCAGTCCCTTTGGTCTACCCGGTAAGTACTCTTTGCCTAATTTTTTTTTAACTTTCAATAGCTCATTCTTATAATATTTCAAAGAAAATGCGACAAATTTTTAAAGAATTATCTACTTTGTTTCTTTTCCTACAGCTGACACTCCACCACCTGCTTACCAAACACATGATGACAACCAAAACAACACTAATATCCCACAGCCCATGGATACAAACCACGTGCCCAACCCTGCACATGGGGGCCCACCTATACCAGGACCAGTGTTTCCTTTGGCAAAAATAGCTCCTAGAATTACTGGCAAGTACATGTTTAATGTGAATTACTGTCAATAGTTGTAACATAAAGTAGAAAAAAGCTGTTGAAGACTACACAAAGCAGTCTACCATTCTGGTGTCACATATTACTGAATATGTCTTTCCTCCTGATCAAATTTAAGCTTGGCTCATTAAGCAATCTATATGGTACTAGTATTCATGAATAATTATCGTGTTTTAGTAAAAAAAAATGTGATCTTCATGTGTTTACTTTTGTATGATATTTGAGTGTATCTGAGCCAGCATATTACTAGTCTTTTAATAGGGTGCTCTTGAGTATGTATCAAACATATCATTTATAGAAATAACTCCCAACACAAATAACCAACATAGGATCAGATATCCAATACTGTTTTATTGTGCTGAGTCTTTGTTCATAACTAGATATTACCAGTTTGAAACCTTGGTGTGACTATTAATTTATTCTGTCATGCATTTTTTTTTTCAGACAAGCAAGCAGTCAATTACCAGGAGCCTCATTATTGGTGTAACATTGTGTATTATGAACTCAATAACAGAGTGGGGGAGCAGTTTCAGGCGTCATCTCACAGCATTGTTGTGGACGGCTTCACTGATCCATCACGTACAGACAGGTTCTGCTTAGGTCTGCTCTCTAATGTCAACAGAAACTCTACCATTGAGAACACACGCAGACATATAGGACGAGGTATGTATAGTTGATTTCCTTAACTCATTGGGTGCGGAGCGTCTTTCCCATAGATGCTCCAACTACCCTTAAGGCGCGGAATGTCTCTGGGAAAGACGCTTGTACCCTACCTTAGTTTCATTGCATTTTTTAATCTAACTTTTTAACTAACAATGCTAGAACTATTTTCCCTCTATAAAAGTTCTTCATCCTTTGTTTACATAACAATAATAAGCTTTGAGCCTTATTTAGACTTTATTTGAATTTTTTTTTTTTACGATTTTTTATTGGTAAAAAATGTCGCCATGGCTACAGTAGTCCAAGACACACCCACAATGTTTACTACTGAAGAAACTTTATAATTATTCTAAAATTTATCACAAATAAATAGTGATTTTGATCTAGATTAGATCCAGTAAGATTAGATTTAGTGTAGGATAGTTAGATTTGTATTTATATATAGTATAATATAATATTTACTCTTAGATCTAGAACTAGTATTGTCATAAGGCTAGGTGTAAAGTGTAGATCGATATTGACAAAACCTAAGCTATTGTTGTCTCTAGATAAAGCTCTAGATCTATGCCTCGAACAAATAAAAAGAACAGAAATATTAGATCTTCATCCAATAAATAATCATTCACTTTGGGCACATTTTGCCCATTTTAGATTTTTTTTTTTTTTAGTATTGTATAGGTCTCAGAAGTAGGTCAAACTGGCATCCATTTTTTTTTGTTATAATGTCATATTATTTAGATTATAATTTGTTATTGTATTTAAATGACTAGTTAACATGTTCAAATTCTCCATTCATTTACCTTTAATTTGATACCAAAAATGTTACTATAGCTTCATTGGTACCTAAATTACAAATTTTTGTTTTAGTGAGATTAGGACAAAAAAAAAGTTTTCTAAAAAAAGTAGAATTTTTTTGACAAAATAACACCGCACTCAATGAGTTAATAGCATGAAAAAAAAGGTATTATTACATTCAGTTTATTTTTATTATTAGACACTCTTGAAAACTCAGCAGATATTCCACAGCTGATGTACAGTTGCCTTTTTTAATCTTTTTTTTAGTGGACCTAGAGTTAAGTTCCTTTACATTCATGTCCAGATTAATGACCAGAGATACAAATAGAAGTGAGCTCATACTTTGAAACATTTCAAATACAAAAGTCTGTTTGTTGGTTTTCAAACACATTCATTCTTTATAGTTGTTTGAGAGAGAAGTTCTTACAATACCAGTCAAGCATTAACCTATTATTGATGTTCAGACTGCCTGGACCAGATATAACGTTAGATGCCAAGTTCTAAGAAAAGCTGTGTCTAAGTCTGTTTATCTACATGTACAAACAATGATGCCATGCATACATGTTGTGCATGTATGCAAGAAAGCTAATGCAAGTTCTTGTTTTAGTTGATGCAACATGACAGTTTTAGAAAACTTGTGTTGAAAATTTCCTACAAATATTTTTTTTTAGAAAAGTCAGTTCCAACCACTGGTAAAATACTGTTGGCTAGGTCTAATCTAAAAAGGAATTAGTTACTTTCAGTTACTAACTGAAATCAAACTTTCTTTTTTAATTAACTTTTTTTTTTTGTTGCTTTCCTTTTCTGTTTCTCAAGTTACTCATTTGTGCATTATATTTCATAACTGTTGATATCTGTCTCCTGATTCTATTTTCTAGGAGTTCACCTGTACTATGTTGGTGGAGAAGTTTACGCTGAATGTTTAAGTGAAAGGAGCATCTTTGTACAGAGCAGGAACTGCAATTATTCCCATGGATTCCACCCAACGACTGTCTGCAAAATACCACAGAATTGTAGTCTCAAAATATTTAATAATCAGGTACATAGATCAGCTATTACTTATGTTGCAAGCTACAATTTCAATCTTCCAACAAAACAAAACTTACATTTTTTTTTACCCTTATGGATGAATGCAAACTGAAGTAGAAATATTTTTTTTACACAGGCTCACTCTTATGTCTCCAGTAGAATTAGATTAAATCTAGATCTAGATATTTCAGTCATATTGAAATTCTTAACATTTGGTTTTATAGATATACTTTGATTTTACAGATTCAGCATTCAGAATATTTTATGAACATTTTTTTCTCAAGAAGTCCTAGATAGGGTACATCTATCTATTCTGTTAAATATAGACTCTAGTTTGCTGATAGATAATCTTGATGCAATAGATCTATTTAAATATAGTGGACTAGATTTAGATCTGAAATTTAGATGCCTCTACTTCAAGGCAGGATGGCAGCCTGGTTGTGCATTGTGCACTTCCAACTGTCATCACACTAGTTTGTAGCTTCAACCCTGCTTGTGTCATCCCTGGTTTCCTACAGAATGTTCGGGCTTGGACGTAATAATCTTCAATTCTTAAAAAACATCCAAAACACCCAAGTCAGATAGTCTAGACTAGTAATGTCATTAGGATTCTTTAAATGTTGAACAAAGTCATTCTAGACTATTATATGCTAGATGTACAATTTACATTATTAAGATCTTGTGCCATTTTGAACAAATCTACATGCATTCACTTAATCATATTAATATTAATATTAATTAATATTAATTGATTATTTCTCATCTTCATCATATCCAAGTAGTATTATTTCCAGATAAGTTTCTATGTAAATACAATTGGTTTTGTGACCCATATTTTCTTTGTATGCTAAAAAGTACAATTGTAGTGTATTAATATTTTTTTGAAATACATATTAAAAAGTATTTATCAACACCATAAATTAGTCACAACAGCATGAATGTTTACAAACTTTGTGTACATAATTTTCTAAAAATCTATTCCTGTCACTATCTTCTCATTGAAATACATGAAATGATCTGGATAAATGGTATATTAGGCATTTAAAAATGCCAAGTTGAAATTGAAATTAACAAATTAGGCTGCTCCTGGTAGCTTTAGAATTCTACCTATAGAGTTACTGAATTTGTGAAAGAATTTATGCTTTTATTTTTCATATTTTCCAACGCAGCTACATATTTCTTTCATATTTGTTACTGTGTATCATAAAACCCTCTACCAAAATGTTTTTTGTATTTCAGGAGTTTGCAGCTCTCCTGTCTCAGTCAGTCAACCACGGCTTTGAGGCAGTCTATGAGTTAAACAAAATGTGCATCATACGCATGAGCTTCGTCAAAGGGTGGGGAGCTGAGTATCACCGGCAGGATGTGACGTCCACCCCGTGCTGGATAGAAATTCGGCTGAATGGACCCCTTCAATGGCTGGACAAGGTTCTCACACAAATGGGCTCCCCTATGAACCCAATTTCATCAATGTCTTGACCCCGCCTCTTTCACTATACCACAATTTTAACTCACCATCATTTGTAGCTATCCTTACAAACAAAATCATAAGCATAAATTTCCATTTTGTATGTCTCCATGTTTCATTAGCATACATTTTACATGGATAGTTTTGTATGAATGAAGGACGTTGAGTTTATTAGTGGTGCTGTTTATTTGTATACATATGGATTAACACAACCACGGCCAAGTTACTTCAAAGATGTCAAGAACAGTTTTAAATCCAGTTCATCAGTGCTGACACTATTCTTATTGTCAACTCTAATTGTTTGTGTGTTTGTGAAATAAAAACTTATAGAGAAAAAAAAAAAATATAAATAATTTTTTAAGATTGTAAAAAATGTATTGATTCTTTTTATACATTTTTTTTGGTTATTGTTAGCATCGACAATGTTCACTAGATTTCCTGATCAACTTTTTTGTTTAAATAAATGTTGAATAATAAATTGGAGCAAAAATATTGACAATATGTAATATATATATGGTAAAATCTTGAATATGGAGTCTAGTGTATTCTGGAATGTTTGAAAACACTGGGTATTTCAAAGTAAGAGTTTTGAATTAAAAACTTGTTGCAATTAAGCTTAATTTGCCTCTTCAAAATTATTGTAAAAGTTTAAGCTTAATTTGCCTCTTCAAAATTATTGTAAAAGTTTTCCAAGACTTGCGCAATCGCTCATCAAGTTAATTGTGAAACCATCGGTCCACTGTGGAAACAAAATATAGTTGCAATTGTTGTTTCAGCTTGCAAGTGAAAAGTTTTGTTTCTTTTGTTGATCAGAAATTGTAGAAAAAAAAGTATATATATATATATATATTAGATTTTTCTTTAGTTAAAATGCTTGTGTATAAGTGGGCCTGCTGTAATTGTTTTGTTCATGGGATTAGCTTCTATCTCTTGTTACTGCTGTGTATATAATCAAAGATTGATTTGTGTAGTTCAGAGAGCTGCTGTGTATATAGACTTCAGTTGTACTCATCACATTTTCTATTTAGTTTTGTTTAGGATCTGCTGCTTTGTGTTCTTATACCTATTAGTGTGATCTGTGTATTTTTTTGTGATAACAAATGTGTTCTTGCACTCAATGATTGATAACATTATGGATGTTGTGAGACCCAGTTTTAAAACAAATAATATCTGGCCCCAGTTATTTGTGATTATAATGATGGAAACTGATGCTATTGCCCTGAAAAAATTTATTGGGCAAATATTAACTATAAACTTTATGTTTCTGGACAAGTTAGTAGTGGATGTTTTTTTTAAAACCATTTTATTGTTTGGATTCATTTCTGTATAGTTTTTATTGTGTGATATTCACATTGCCAGTTTATACTTGAAGTTTGAAGAGATACACCCTCAACTGCTTACTAAGTGAATTTTTGTGTATAGATTCTGTTATCTTGTTTTAACCAGTGTTTAGCTGTTAAGTCATCCTCTCTTGTGTAGTGAGGGCGAAAAGGAAATAACTTAGTTGCTTGGGCTTTTATTTAATATTTTTCACTGCATTTCGTAGAAGTTTTGAGATGAGCACTTATTTGTTTGATATATAAATTAGCACCAAACAGCAATTAGTTACACTAGCTAAAGTATATTAAGGTCCAATCCCTGCCATTCCGAAGTCCATCCAAAAAAGGAGGTCCTGCTGTGTGGGATTTTTTTTTTTTACTTCTTAATTTCAAACTTCTTCATAAGACCCTACTTTCAGGGACAGCAACCACGCTGTCTATAGTAATTCAATCTAAATCTTAAAAAAGAAAAATGTAAATTTTAAAAAGGGATCAACTGTTAAAAGCTATATAAGAGGAGATGGCAATATGGTTGTTCTTAGCGCTATGTTTATGTTGGTTGGTCTAGTTTAAAAAAAAAAGTTCCCCTTTCATACCTTGTGGTGTATAGGGCAGATGATGTGAAGGTCATTTGATTCTGTGGCCCGCAGTTAACGAGGGCGTCATGTGGCCAGCACAACGACCAACCGCCTTTACTTTTCCCCAACTAATGTCAGATACCCATTAGAGCTGAGTGGACTCAGAGGTGCCCAAAAATCCCAGTCTTCACCAGGATTCGAACCCAGGACCTCCGATACGGAAGCCAAGGGCTTTACCGCTCAGCCACCATGCCCTCTAGTTTCAAAAAAGAGGATATTTAAACTATTATCCTATCTCTGTGTTGAAAGTATTTTTGAAGACATATTTCATGATTTGACATTAGTGATACTTAGGTTTCAACATAATTTGTTTTTGTTTGGATAATTATTCTAATATGACTTGTTCTATTTGTGAAGCCAGTCACAGGCTCACCAAAAAAAATATATTTTGCATGCATTAAAAATATTACTGTGATTTAGGTCTTCGTCTTTTAATAGCAAGCAGCTGTCTACATGCAACGGTGATCTGTGTCACGGCTTTATCACTAAAGTACGAAAATGGAGGGAATTTTTTTGTATTGCAAGGTACTTGAAAACAAAATGCTTGTTGTTCTCAAGATTTTTTTTGTTTTTTTTTAACTATATTTTAAATGTCTCTGAACAAACAAAGCAATTGTGTGACTAATTATCTGAGCTTTTACTGCTTTGGTTTTTCTTTAGTAGGTGCCTACTTATTTTTTTTTTGTCTACCATCACAAACCTGTTTAGTTCAATATAAATGTTTAGTGATCCAGAGATAGTGAAGAGGCTTTTGTAAGGACAAAAGTAAGCTCTGTTGACACCAATAGATGGGTGACTAGTGGATGTGTTTTTGTAAGTGTGGAACTGTTGCTGTAATAAGTGGATGCAGAAAGTGTGCAAGGCTTATTATATATATATATATATAGGTAGTGGTGCTATTCCTATATCTCAAAGTTTTTATTTACCTATTAAATGTTTATATCCTTCTATGTTTACATTGACCCACTTTGTGATTCTATACAGTCTACTTAATGCTGTAGTAATGAGCTTACATCTTCAGCTTCTGGCATTGGTGGTAAAGGGGAGTTAATCATTTTCATCCTTTTCCCTGGACATTACCTAGATAACACAAAATTAAATATAATGTGCACAAGCAATAATTTATTTTTTTTTTAATTGGCGTCTGCTTCTTGTACCTTAATTGATAGACTGTGACAGAAAAGATCCATTCCTCCTTTAACAAAAATATTGCATTTTCAATTATAGCCAGTTGTTGGTTTACCTTAATTCTGTATCTTATACTGCTGTGCCCCAGCTACTATTGAATGGGCGACATAATGTCGGGGGCTAACGTTTATATGACTGAGACTTGTGGTGTAGATGTACTAGACTGAATTGAAGATGCAGTCTGCAGTACAGTTATGCAACTTTTGATTTGAACTTGTGGTGTGTTTTTATTTGTACTGGGTGCAGTTTTGTAGATGAGACAAGAAGCTTGTCAAATAAAATATCAAGTTATAACATTCTGGTCAATGTCTGCACTACTACAGGTCTTTGTTTTTGTCTCAAACAAAAGAAAAAGATGACAAACTTGAGATCTTAAAATCCTGCATTTTTTTTTATTTAAACTTTTTTCTATTTAATATCAAAATACTATGACATAAACTGTCTACTTACAGCATATAAATATTGTTACCAATCCTTGACTTGATGTCATTATTAGTGTGTTAGAAGACTACTCTGAATGTGTAGTATGTTATTCTACTGAGTGGCTTGTTCAGGGTGCACATCTCCTTGTGTTGTTCTGTACTTTCAGAGTTTCTCTGCCAATCATGTAAATATAGCGTCTCATTCATTACCATTATATCTAGGCTTACTTATGATTAGATATGTATGTGGAATGTTGTTTGTGCAGATTGATTTCTGCTCAGTGCTAGCATCTGCAGCCATTGTGTTTCAGCTTTCCTTTCTCTAGGCCCCAGGTAAATAGTCATTTCTACAACAGGGTTTTGTTTGCAAACTTTTAATTTGTTTGTTTGTATGTACACCTTGTCTACCTATATAATTCTCATCATCAAACATATATGCAAATATGCCACTCGTTTTTTTCAATTCGATTTGCCGCCAGCTATGCAAAATTTTTTTTCTTCTCAGAATCAAATGTTTTAACCCTTAAGCTAGTTAATGTCTCTGTGTCTTTTTATGAAGCAAATTGCTGATTGTGTTTGTGTGTGTTGTCTTTTTATTTATTGAACATTTTGGATCAGTCGAAATTTTTGAATAAATGGAATCAATAGAGTTATTGAACTTCATAGAGAGTCAATACAGTTTTCAACAAATAGGGTCAGTAGAAATGTTTCAAATATTTGAGGTCAGTAGACTGCAACACTGTTGGGTACACTTTAGAGCTTTATTTGGTATTGAATTTATTTTTTTTTTGTTTTATTTTGTGGCATCAGGTTTATGCCTCATAACTTAATAACTGGTTTATTAAATCATGTGATCAGAATATGTTTTTTTTTTTCTAACATTTTATTTCTTACTTAGAGATTTAAGGTCGTCTGTAAACAGCATACCTAGCACTTGACCATTGGTATGAAGCTTATTCATTTTGTTGATTAGGAAGAGTGCTAGCAAAATAAATGCCTTTTAAAGAGAAAATGTCAGAATGGCAGGTAAATTAAGTGTCCTAGCAAATGGGAAGTTAGCTCATTTACACTGATTTGATTTTCAAAAAAAACACATAGTTATTTTGTGCTTCCATTGTTGTATTTTATTAACAACTCTTGTCATGAATGCTAGATTTCTGATTGAATTATGTCCCCTGTGCAAGGTCAATGAAGTATTGTTTTCCCTATGTACATGCTATTTTGGTCACATGTTTTCCAATGTCAGGTTGTAAATTGGAAAGTTTTTATTTGGTTCAAATGGCTAAAAATTTCCCCCAATGGTTAAAAATTCAATTGTATGACCCATTTTAAAAAAAATGCAAATAAGGATGAAAAAATACATCAAAAAGCCATTTAAACGTTGACCATTTACTCGAGGACAATACAGGTGGAGATCATGTCTCAAAACATATTGCAATGCAATGCTTAAATAATAAATATATATATAAGTATTTGAATGTGTCTGTTTAGCCCTGGATGTTAATCTTCAAGAGTAGAATTTTTTTATTATTATTCACTGCATAGATATCAGTGTTTCTGAACCTGTTTTTTTATTTTTTTTCAAGTATCTTATAAGTAAATAATCAATTCCTAATATCCCTCCCCTCTTTGTTTTTACAACTATTCCACACAAAACCTTTCTTTATTATTATTTGAAGAGTTATTTGCATGTAGCCTAAAAAAAAAGTTGATTTCAACATGCCAGCTGGTTCACTTGGTAACTCTATGCTAATGAGATTTTCATGTTGAGACAAGCAGATTTCTAAGAGAAATGTGTTTCCTCTGACTGCCAGGCTGGTATGACTCATCTAATATTTCATTTGCACTGAGGCTGTCAAATATTATGTTTTTGAACAACTCTTAAGAAATTAGTCCATACAAAAATGTAGTCATGGAACAACTCTCAACAAATTAGTCCATACAAAAATGTAGTCATGTCAATTTTGGACATTTTCAAACATGGTGGAAAAACTTATAAGTAGCTAGCGTGTTGGTGTGTCTGCTGTACAAAATAAAGTGCTGGGCTTTGTTTTTTAATAAGTTTTAGAGTTGTTTTTGTTGCACCGCAGAATCAAATGTTCTAGACTCTTGTGCTTGTGGCGTGAAATAATTTCAAATCAGAGGAAGCATTCATTAGACTTTCCTTCTGTGACATAAAACAAAACTCCAATGGGCTAGTAACACATGGTAATAAAGAGACAGCTCATTGAAGTATTTATAGCTCACTTCATTTCACTTATTTGGCAACAGGAAAGTTCAATTTAGCTCCCTTGACATTCTGTGGGTCATCATGAAGATCTCCAACAAATGTTTTGGAAAATGACTTGTTCACTAAAGAGATGTTCTGTTTAATCTGTAACAAGCAGATTGGCTTGGATGTCAAACATTGTTTTTTTTTTAATTGTTTTCATCAAATTATCTAATACTTTGGACTATAAATTACTTGGTAATATAAATTTAGTAATTAGTTAAAGACTGTTAATGTTTTTTTTTATTATAATACTTGTGTTATTTTAAATGTTTTGACTGATTTGTTATTAATAAGCAATAAAACTAGTGAGTCTTTTTTCCCCTCTCTTTATCTGATCATACGAGCTTTGTTGTTGTGGACAGTATTCCCAGCTAATACATCACAACTTTGTTTCACACTTTGTCAACATGCAACTTTTAAAAGCTGCTTCAGATACTTGTCTAAAACTGCTGCAATTTTTAAACTATAAAATAAAATGGGGGGGAGGGGGCCACATAAAACAATTTCACCCCCTCCCTCATCATGTCAGGAACTATCATGACAGCATTTCTGTGTTGGGTCATGCCATGGCATAACCTACTCACCCTTAGCTTAGTGCTATGCCCTTGTTGGGTGTCCTAAGGGTTGTGATAATATGAAGGCTTTGCTGTCATTGTTATGTATGTGTGTGCAGAGAAGACACTGTTGCTAGACCTAGTTGGAGTAGCTCTCCTAACAAGAAGACATTTTCTTTTTCTCTCTCCACCACTTCCCACTC